>PVJS01009324.1:0-50652 GCA_004027185.1 Glis glis
ACACACACACACACACACACACACACACACACCAGGTTTTATTCAGCTGTAGAGAAAAATGAAATTATGTCACTTGTAGGAAAATGGATGGAACTGGACAACAATATGTTAAGCGAAATAAGCCGGACTTAGAAAGTCAAGAATCAAGCTGGGCGTGGTGGTGCACGCTTGTAATCCCAGTACTTGGGAGGCTGAGACTGGAGGATCCGGGTTTATGGCTAGCCTCAGCAACTTGTGAGGCCCTCTGCAACTTAGTGAGACCCTGTTTCAAAATAAAGAATAAAAAGTAGGGCTGGGGGTGTAACTCGGAGGTAGAATGCCCCTGGGTTCAATCCCCAGTACTGCAAAAAAAAAAAAAAAGGAAAGTCAAGAATCATATGTTTTCTCTCATGTGTGGAAGCTAGAGAGAAGAAAAGAAAAAAAAAAGCAAGAGGGTCTCATGAAAATAGAAGGGAGACATAGAGTAGAGGAAGGGGACCAGGAGAAAGGAAGAGGGGAGGGAAAGGGGAGGTACTGGGGGATGAAATTGACTGAATTATGTTATGTGCATGTACCAACATGTCACAATGAATACCACAAAGTCCCTTTATCCAAATAAGGCTAGCCTGGCATGGTGGCGCATGCCTGTAATCCCAGTATTTGGGAGGCTGAGACAGGAGAGTCACAGGTTTGAGGTCAGCCTCAGCAACTTAGTGAGAACCTCAACAACTGAGTGAGATCCTGTTTCAAAATAAAAAGGGCTGGGGGTAGAGTTCAGGGGTAGAATGCCCCTGAGTTCACACCCCACTACCAAAAAAAAAAGACCAAATAAGGTTATATTCAGATTCAGGGTCTTGGACAAATCGTTTGGGGGGTCACTATTCAACCGGCTGAACAAACTTAAGCAACTTAATTCCTGAGCTTCAATGTCTGTAGTTGAACAATGGAGATGTCTCTATCCTATACCTCATAGGGATAATACATGGGTTATTGTAATAAGCTTTTTCAGTGCCATACATAGCTCATGGTCCTCAATGCTAGTTACTTTTACTTACTGAGTACTCGTCCACCATATGCTAACACCTGGGCTCACACTGCATCCCTTGACAAGCTGAGTCCCATGGGGAACCTGTGCCTGTTCCTATGCACTCCCCAGTTCTACCCAGTGATGGGTGCCCAGCAAGTCTGAAAAACCCAGTTTCCCTACAGATGTGTGGACTGACCCACCGCCCCACCACGAAAGAAAAGTTACAGAGAATGTTTTAGAATATTACCCAGCTCATCTCAAGATATCTTTCTGGGGACTTGGGGGATAGAAGAAACCATCATTCTAGCCCTGTGTCCTGCCCCCACCCTGGTCTACCATGTTCTAGTGTTTGGAACTGGCAAGGACACTTGTCATCCACTGTGCAGTAGGTGTTACGCTGAGGACAGGCCCGCAGACATTCTGAGGGCAGTGGCCTGGTGTGGCCTAGAAAGTGGTCAGCCAAGAAGGGAGCTGGCGTGATAGAGAGCTGGCGGGAGCGCCTGTCCCTCTCTGTGGTTGCCTCGCATGACCTCAGCCAGGACTCTCCGCTCCTCTAAGGCTTGAGTGTTCAGCTAGAGAGTGATGGGTTGATTTAGGGCAGTCGTCTTCCCACTTTTTAAATAACAGCAGACCTGCTTGAAAATCTTTCCCAGAATCCCATTTTGCATGTTTGCATGTCTGCTGAGGGCTCCCGTCCTCAGTCTTGTCCCTGTGAGGGACCAGCAGCTTCCCCAAGTGTCGTTTCAAGCCTCTCTGCTTGCCCAGGTAACAGATGGCCTGATAATTCAATGCAATTAAAAGGAACAGGTCGCTGGAATTTAATTAAGAGACAAAAACATTTTGAGAATGCTACTTTCAGAGACAGATCTGAGGGCTGTCCCTGAGCCCATCCACAGCAGGGCCCAGGTGAGTCAGTGGTGTGGAACCCACGTGGCCTTCATGGCTGTGTGCAGTCGCCCACGAGGGAAGGAGGGATGTGTATTCCGGGACCTTCCCCTCTTGCACCCCACCCTTCCAGGCACTCATCTGTTTGTCTCCCTGTAAGACTGGTCCAGACCAGTGGGACACTAAGATTCTTTTTTGTGTGTGTGTGGTACTGGAGATTAAACCCATGGGCATTGTACCTCCGAGCTACATCCCCAACCCTATTTTTTATTCTTTATTTTGAAACCGGGTCTCACTAAGTTGCAGAGGGCCTCACTAAGTAGTTGAGGCTGGCTGTGAACCTGTGATCCTCCTGTCTCAGCCTCCCAAGTACTGGGATTACAAGCATGAGCCACCACACCCAGCCAGACACTAAGATTGCTTTGCATGGCCTAAGAGGACCTCGTGATCTGGCTCCTACTATGTCTCCAGACCAGTCCATCCTTCGCTCACAGTACTTCTGTGTCTCCAATATGCAGAACTGATCCCCGTCTCAGGACCTTAGCACTGCTGTTTCATTCTCCTGGATTGTTCTTCCCTCTGATATTCCAGCGACCACCCCAATCTCCTCATCCAGTCTCAGCTGAAGTGCTGCCTCCTGAGAAAACCATCTGGAGCACTATATCACAGCCACTGTCCTATCACCCCAGCTTCTAAACCCTCTGTGCCTCGACTTCTCATCTATGGAATAATGGCACCTTACTACCACATAGGGCAGTTATTAGGACTGAATGAGTTAAAACATGAAGAATAGTTAGATCAAGGTCTAGCACATAGGAGGTACTTAATCAATGTTAGTTACTACCTTTGAGTTCGTCAGCTTTTCATCACCGTGACAAAAAAAAAAAATCCCCAACAACCTGACAAGAACAACTTAGAGGAAGAAAGGTTTATTTGGGCTCCTGGTTCCAGAGGTTCAGCCCATGGTCAGCTGGCTCCAAGGCAGAAACATCATGGCGGAAGGGTGTGATGGACGGAAGCTGCTCAGCTCATGGCTGCCAGGAAGCAGAGAGAAAAAAAGAGGGGGCTAGAGACAGAAAGAGTCCTCAAGGCCACACCCCCAGGGACCTCCTTCCTTCAGCTATGCCCCACCTGTCTACCATGTTCACCATTTCCCAGGAAATCCATTCACATTATTAACTGTCAGATGGATTACTCCACTGATGAGGTCAGAGCCTCACAGTCCAATCTTTTCACCTCTGTCCATTGCTGCTTTGCCTAACACATGAGCTTTGGGGGGAACCTTCCAGACCCAAACCATAGTGACCCTCAGGTTATTTTCAGCTCAGTCTCTCTAACCCAGACTCTAGGCTTTAGAGAAAGCTCTTCCAGGCACATACTGCAAAAGCAAGCATTGGGACAAGAGTTGGGGGAAGAGTGTTCCTGGCAGAGGGAACAGCGTAAGCAAAGGCAAGACATGGCACTGCGAGCTGGGAAAGCCCGGGCAAAGTGAACTTCATAAAGTATAACATTGGCGATGTGAGGGGGGTGAGAGTGAAGGAGTCACAGGGACCTGCAGGCCAGGTTGGGAGGTTGCCGATGGGGACCCAGTGGCAAACTTTCATCAGGGACGTTGTGGTCAGATTTGCATGTTGGAAATACTGCTCTATGTAGTTTTCCCCAAATGAGGATCAAATTCAAAGCGAGGGTCCCCATAACTCCACTGAAACTGTTCCTGATGGGACCCCAGCTTGTAAACCCAATGTGGGGGTGGGGGGTTCAGGTATGTCCATCTTGATCTTTCCAATGCACCTGAGAGCTGACCACAGCATCCCTCCAGAACCCTTCCAGGGTCTCAGCTCCCCAGCCATGTGACAAGGTCCCCTGGGAGGCAGCACAGTGTGCTGGAGAGAACTCTAACTCAGTCCTGGATTGGACTTAACCCTGTTACTCTCACTGTTGTGAGACCTTTTGTGTTCAGAAGCTCCCCTGACCTGGGGACTAAAAGACCTGCCTGGATATTGGCTTCACGTTTGTTGAAGCCATTCCCTACCCTGCTGATTTTTCCTGTCATTGTCTTTTCTTTCTCTTCTTGCCCTTAAATATAGGAACTCTTCAAGCGCTGCCTGATTCAGTGTTGTTCAGATTCCATAGCTTTGTTTCCCAATTTTTCTTTTCTCTTCCGCCAATTTTCTAAGTTGTTGTAAAAGAGAAGCAGGTTTCAGAGCCCCTGTCCTTGGGGAAGTCTGTTGAAGGGCTCTTGTCTAAGGCTTACTCTCAGCTGTGTGTGTATGTGAGTGAGTGTGTGTGTGTGTGTGTGTGTGTGTGCATGTGTGTGTGTGTGTGTGTTCACTTACATCTCTCAATATGCTGAGTCTATTGAGAAAAATTTTGCCTACGAGAGAAGGTGAGAGATTAGGCAAGAAGCGCAGTCCTCGGGGAGGCTTTTTAATGAGCCTCACACACAGATTGATTTTTTTTTGTCCTATTTAAACTTAACGTCTTGATAGAGTGGGAGAAATTTGCCAATGTCTCTAAATTGCATGGGGTAAAAGAAAAGGAGAGGTCTGTGGCCCAGTGAGAAGGAGGAAAGGGTTTTCCTTTAAACACTCAAAGTACAGGGACTTCTCTGCTGGGACTTTCCGTAGCAGATGCTGACCAGATAATATATTAGTGCCAGAAGGGAATAAGCCCTTGTAGCTTCTTTAATCAAGAGAAAAAGAATCCACTTAGGATTTCTTAGAATTGAAGGCAAAGAAAAAATGTAAAACGTGCTGAAATGCCTCAGAGAGAAAAGGGAATGATGGATTTGTCGGCTTACCAATAAGTCACTCACAAGGCCATCTAAACCACCTTTGGACAGACAGCCAGACACTTTTGTTTCTTCTGTAGATCCCCAGAATAAAAAAATAAAGTTGAGCTACTTGGCTGAAGCAGTGGAGTGGCCCCAGAGACCCCTGCCTCACCCCCGCCTCAGCCTGCAGGTGACCTGTACTTTGAAAATCAAGGGTCTCATCCACTTATTTCATGATGAAGTTGGGAAAACTGATGGACCAGCGAGGCTGTTGATTGCCCAGGGCCATTCCTCACATGCTTGGCACTTACTCAGGCTCTTGGCAAATATTTATGAAGGACCTATGATGTGCCAGGCACAGTTCTGGACGCTGGGCTATAGCAGTGAACCAGAGGTGAAGTCCCTGTCCTTACAGAAATGACACTTTCATGGGGAAGACAAGACAATGTACAAAGACAAAAATATATATATACAGAATGTAGTGTCAGGTAGTAACAGAGACTGCTACAGAGAAATGGGAGGCACGGAGGTGGATTGATTTGGGGAACTATTTTACATGAGATGGTCAAGGAGGGGTCTGGAGGAGGTGAAATTCAAGTAGAGAGGGAGCCAGGAAAATCCTAGGGGAAGAGGGCTTTGGATCAAGGAAGGAATAAGTACAAATGTCTTAATATGAGAATGTATATAAGAAAAGACCAGCAAGAAGGCAGAATGGTTGGGGCCCATTGAGCAAGAACAAGAGATGGGAGATCAGAAAGGGGACCAACCAGGTCTTCATAGCCACACAGGTCATGATAAGGCCCCACAGGCTGTGGGAGTCTCTGGATTTTATCCAAAGTGGGATGGGAGGGAGCTGTTGAACGGTTCTGAGCAGAAGAGTGACATGGTCTGAATTAAGCTTTAAAAGGATCTTTCTGCCTGCCTGCCAAAAGGAGAATAGGTGGAAGAGAGATAAGAAGGGAAACAGCAAGAGGAAGTAGGAGACTCTTGCAGTCGTTTACATGAGAGAGAGAGCGGTGGTTTGGACCTTGGGGACAGCAATGGAGATGATGAGAAACTGGGAAGGTTTGGGAAATATTTCAGAGGCAGATACG
The DNA here is from genome assembly GCA_004027185.1 of Glis glis. Lineage (NCBI taxonomy): Eukaryota > Metazoa > Chordata > Mammalia > Rodentia > Gliridae > Glis > Glis glis. Next base: position 5,759 of record PVJS01009324.1, read on the forward strand.
GTAAGATCTGCTAAAATTAGTGCAAGAGGAGATAACTTCTTACAGCTCTTCTGTGCGAGGCACCATACTAGATATTATTAGTTAGGATCCTTTTGCTTGTAAGAATTGAAGCCCAACTCTCACTGACTCATGTAACTGAACAGTTCAGCCGTACATGGGCTTCAAGCATGGCTGGATCCAGAAAGGCAAATGACATCTTCAGGATGTGGTCCCTCTCTCCTTTCAGACCTTAGTTTGGCTTCATTTCTCACATGTAGCCCCCCCCCCCGCAGCTCCAGGCTTACATGGACCTTATACATGGCAATTACCATGGGGAAAAAGTATTTTATCTTATTGGTACTGGGAATTGAACCCAGGGGCATTCCACATTCAAGCTATACTCTCAGCCCTTTTAATTTTGTATGTATGTATGTATGTATGTATGTATGTATGTTGGTACTGGGGATTGAACCCAGGGGGGCATTCTACCTCTGAGCTATACCCCCAGCCCTATTTATTTATTTTTTCTCTCTCTCTCTTCCTTTCTTCCTTTCTTTCTTCTTTTTTGAAACAGGGTCTTGGTAAGTTGCTAAGGGCCTCACTAAGCTGCTGAGGCTGGACATGAACCTGCAATCCTCCTGTCTCAGCCTCCTAAGTACCAGAGTTACAGGTGTCCGCCACCATGCCTCACTGAGAATGCGTATTTCTTCCTCAATAGTTTCAACAAAACTGATGGTTCCACCCACCTTAAGTCTCTTGCCCATCCTTACCTGCCCATCCTGACCCAATCTCTCCATCCAAGGAAAAGGAATGCACAGACTGGCCAGGGCTTGTCCAGTCTGTCATCGGGGTGGTGGCAGGGGAGGAGCAACCCCCCTAAGTTGTACATGACCAGGAGTAGGGAATATGGATTCCATGTAGGCAAAAATAACTGATTTCTGCTATCCTGGCATAATACAGAAAAAAAAATCTGTAATAAATGAGGATTCTGCCTTCTCATTTTTCTGTGTCACAAAGTATGCTTTCTGGGAGACATAAAAAGCAATTGTAGCGGTGAGCACCGCAGCAGGCTTGATCCCACCTCTCAGAGCGCTTGCCCACACCATTATTCCAGCTGCCGAACGTGATATCGCCACGCCAAGAAACAGAACTCAAACCTGAAAAGCCGATGGTCACGTGCTCTCCAGCCACCTGATGAGAGCGGGAAGAAGTACAGTATTTCTCCCACTCATGCGGGAGAGAATGTATAGAGAGCTAATGTATAGAGAGAATAGAAATTCAAAATCGTGGTGGGGCGGTGAGGACGGGGCCGGGCAGGAGAGGGGGCAGCTCTGAGAACTGCAGGGACGTTGCACAGAGGTCAGGATTTGGAGCTGTATCACATTGAATTATTCAGACAGAAGTTCAGCGACAACCTGATACCACTCCAAGGCCGTTCCCCAGCAGCCGGGCTGTTTGGCCTTGAGGAAGCAAACCCGACTCATTTAAAGCAACATTTGGGAGCTGCTGTTTTTGCTTCATTAAAGGAATAATTCCTGCACAGCCTCCCTGGCTTTAAATGACACCTGACCACCTCCCCGAGCTGTTTTCTTTGGGTAGTTTTGCTCTTGCCTGGGTTTTGTTTGCCTCTGGGGCTGATTTATTCCTGCCAGTTAAGAAGGTCTCCAAAGCCCCAGATTTGCCCATGAAATTGTTAACTTGCCTCTTCCTCGCCACTATGGCACCGTAAGCTGGGCCACGTGACGCTAATGCCAGCGCAGGCACGGAAATGCATTCAGACGCTGCACCCTGGGGACATCTCCCTGGTTACCTTATCTGCGGCTGCTTCGTCCTCGAAACCCTGGGGTCTAATTCAGGTTCAGTGCATCTCCGGCGCATCTTAGAGAATTTTAAGTGTTTACATGGAGAACGGTGTCCTCCCGCCTCTCTCTCTCTCCCTGCACCTCTGCCCACTGCATGGAGCAGGGAGATGGCAGGATTGCTGCTCTATGGGTAGTTCAGGCCCAGATTCTTTCTCCCATGCAAGCACCCAGTGGACTTAGAGCTTAGGGGGGAGCAGTGAAGTGGGGTGGCATGGAAGAACTTAGAAGGCACCTTGCCTTCATGGGGAGCCCCGAGGCTTTGGGTCAGCCCCCACTTCTGCCGCTGACCAGCAATGTAGCTCTGAGTATGTGACTTTGTGGCTTAATCCCTCTGACTGTCCATTGCCCCAACTGTGGAATCACATGCACTTCATGAGGCAGATGTGAAGATAAATGAAGAGCTAGGCATGGTGGCACATGCCTGTCATCCCAGCGACCCCGGAGGCTGAGGCAGGAGGATTGCAAGTTCAAGGCCAGCCTGGGCAACTTAGCAAGACCTTGTCTCAAAATAAGTAATCATAATTTTTAAAAGGCTAGGAATATAGCTCAGTGGTAGAGTGCATCCCTGGATTCAATCCCCAGTACTACAAAATGAATGAATGCATGAATGAATGAATGAATGAATGAATGAAGCAAGAGTCACAAGCCTCTCTCTTCAGCCCAGACTGCTCTCCTGACTCAGGCCTATGATGTAACCACCCAGCTGTGCTGGAGAGGTCCACCTAGATGACCACATGAACCCCAAACTGTTTCCCCTGCAGCAGCACACCGCTCTTCCCCCTCCTTGCCACCCGTCGAGCTGCTCCTCCTCCCAGGGCTCCCTGAGATGCCTACATATCTGTCGTCTTCACCTCTGAGGTGGGCTGGCCAAGCCTGTTAGGTTTGCCTGCTTAACATAGCCGAGACCAGTCCCCCCTCCACATCCCCTCTGCTCCTGCCTTAGTCATGGCCCCCAAACCTCCCAGCAACCTTCTGACTGTATCCTCTCTTCAGCCGTGCATCCTGTAGCCAGAGCATCTTTTCTTTCTTTTTTCTTGTGGTACTGAGGATTGAATCCAGGGGCATTCTACCTCTGAGCTACACCCCCAGGCCTATTTTTCATTCTTTTTATTTTGAAACAGGGTCTTACTAAGTTGCAGAGGGCCTTACTAAGTAGCTGAGGCTGGTCACGAACCTGTGATCCTCCTGCCTCAGTCTTCCAAGTACTGGGATTATAAGTGTGCGCCACCACGCCCTGCTCCAGAGCATCTTTTCTAAAACACATGGCCACCTCACACCTTCTACTGCAACACTTAATTCCCCACCCCTCCCCAGCCCTGACCTCCGTGTTCCTGCTCCCAGGCCTTTGCTAATACCCGCCCCACATCCCCCCGTTTCCCAGCTCACACTTGCCTCGTCATCTTTAAAATCAACTCAGAAATCACCTCCTCTATTATCCAGCCACTAAAAGGAATGAAACACTGACACTATGACATGCATATACCTCAAAAACTTTATGCTAAGCGAAAGAAGCCAGACGTAAAGGGGCATCTATCATAGGATCCCATGTATATGAAACAGCCAGGATAGGATAATGCACAGAGACAGAAAACAGACGTGGTTGCCAGGGGCTGGGGGAGGGGAGGGATAGGAGCAACTGCTTAATGGGTACCGGTTTCCTCTGGGGGTGATAAAATGTTTTGGAACTAGATAGAGGTGGTGTTTGCAGAAAATCGTGCGTGTACAAAATGTCACTGGATCGTTCACTTTAAAAGGCTTAATTTTATGTCTCGTGAGTTTCACCCCCGTTAAACAAACAAACCCAAAGAATTGCCTCTTCTGTAAAGTCTTTCCTGAACCACACAGGTGGAACACATTCCTCGTCATGGTGGCCCCTATGCCACCATCTGCCATCCAGATTTTTATCAGACCACCCCAGAACTCCACTCCTCTCCCTTATTTCCGTGCCTGAGTCCCCAGCAGCCTGTGTGCTCCTTGAGCAAGCTCCGTCCTCCATCCTCCAAGCTCCGTCCTCCATCCTGGCATGGGGCCAGGCACAGGGATGCTCAGTTGGTGTAATCCACCCCACCTGCAGAAGGGAGACGCCTCTCCTCGGTTGGGTCTGACCATCCGTCCCAGCCTGTGAGTGGCCGCAGCTCAGCCTTCTGAGGATCCGTGCTGTGACTTCCCGGCCACCTCCCTCCTGCATCCCAGGAGGGGGATTCGCTAGCTCTGGCCTACTTGCATAAATGCTGGCGTCTCCTTTTTGCCTCCTCTCTCGGGTGTTTCCTTTCTATTTACTATTCTCTCCAGTTCTGCGCCATCAGCACTCCACAGCGGTGCCATGTCCCCCTTCTTGGAGCAGTTTAGAGTGATTAAGGACAAGTAGTGGCCCGCTGGCCCCATTGTGTCTAGGACAGGGAAGGGGAGGGGTGGACGCAAGCCCGCGGCAGGAAAACCTGCTGCGAGTCAGTGTAGGGCCCGTGAGCAGCCTTCTGCATCCCCATGGGACACTGCCTGGGAAGGGGACCAGTCGCAGCCAGGGACCTGGAGTGAGCTCCGCCAGCTGTGGCAGGGTGCACCCCTAAGCCAGGGTTGAGGGGTACTGCTGACCTCCTCCTGCCCACCCAGCCCCACTCTGGGCCCCCTCCTTCCCAGAGTCCCCTGCAGCGCCCCTCTGGGGTCTCTTGCAAGGATGGACAAGGTAGGGTTTACTGAGTGGCTCGCTGGCATGCACCAGACAGTGTGGAAAGGCAGCCGTTGTGGAGAGAGAGGGCTGGCCCTGCCCTGATGCCAGGGGCAGCAGGCCTGGGACTCCGCCTGACCTTCTCCCTCTGCCTCCTCACCCAAGCCAGAGGCCAGTGGGACTCTACTGTCCCCTCCCCACTCTGCCAAGTCCCAGGGTTCTGCTCTCTCAGATCCATCCCCTTCACCCCCCTGCTGCTACTGCTTTGCCCTAGGTCCCCCTTACCTGTGACCTGCCAGCAGCCCCCTAATCTCCTGCTTTTTTTTCTTCTCAATTTCATCCATTCTCATGTCCTCTGAGCCACTGTATTCATTTGCTTGTTTCTATTGTGACAATGTTGTTTGTACTGTGACAAATAACCACAAACTATGGCATGGGGGTCAGAAGACCTAGGTGAGTCTTCTGCAGCAGGGCTGGCTCCTTCTGGAGGCTCCAGGGGACCCGCTCTTGCCTCTGGCCTCTGCAGGCTGCCAGTTCCTTCCCGGGGGCTGCCTCACTCCACGGCTCATTGGCCTCTCCCCTCTGACCCTCTGGTGCCCCTTGTGAGGAGCCTGGGCCCACCCACACGATCCAGGGTGCTTTCTCTATTTTGAGGTCCTGAATTTAATCCTATCTGCAGAGTCTCTTTGGCCATGTAAGGGAGAGGAGGAAGTGACCTCCTTGGGACCATCACCTGGCCTACTGTGGCTTCCTAGAATACTTGTCACTCCTCCACTACAAGTCTGTGGCTTATAGGTCAGCGCCCAATTCTGACAGCCTAAGGGGACAGAGTGCTTTCTGTGGGCACCTGTCACCGTGCTGAGGGGCTGCGGCCCATGTGACCCTTGGAGGTCAGCTGCATACGTAACAATCCGGGAACCATTTCAGGCCACAGCCTGGCTGTTCCCAGCATGTCAGTGCCCTTGCACACAGTCAGAATCCTTTAGGAGAGCCCTAACCCACTCGTCCTCCCTGTCTCTACCTCTTCTCTTCCTGTGTCCCAAGATCCAGCCACCTCCTCAGCCCCATGGGGACTTCCTCTCCCCAGGCCTCGCTCACGCTGGGCCCTCTGCCCACAAGACCTTTCCTCTTCTCTGCCTTCCAAAACCCAATCCCTTCTTTGTTGCAGCATCTCACACTGTATCTGGCACACAGCAGCCAGCAGATGCTCAATAGATGTTTGTTGAATGACCAGATGAAGGATGCAAGAAATGAACAAATAGAAAAATGGAGTGTGGAAGATCTACACACCCGGCTGACCCCCGAAATGGCTCCCAGATTGTTGCAGGGTCGACATCCAGGGATCACATTGCCCAACACCACCTCGCCTTCTGTAAAAGGCTGGCAGTACCCCCCCATCTCTGAGTCCTGCTGCACACAGTGGGCACATACCTCTTCGATCTGTGTGCCTCGGTGTCCTCTGGCTCCTGGAACATGTTTAGCCTGCAGCTGGACAGGCTGGAAGTGTTGGGGGGTTACCCTGGAAGCAAACCTCCACCAGCAAAGGATGGGACTTTGCAGATAAACACCTGGCATCCTCAGCTCCTGGGTGGCACAGTTCTGGGGTGTGTTTCTCAGCCTCTCAGAAGATCCCCAGCAGGGCTGAGCCCTAGTACCAACCGCTGTGACTGTCTCATTACAGCACGCTTGGTTGACTCTCCTCCCTTCTGCTCTCATTCTCCACTCCCTCGCTGTGCTTCCCAGAATCCCCTCCCCAATCAATACTTCACACCCAGATCCATGCCTTGGGGTCAGCTTTTGAGGGAATCCAAACGAAAACATCACATACTGTGAAGAGGTAAATTCAATTAAAATAGCGAAGTCTGACACATGGAGTGCTTGCTAGGCGCCTGGCACTGTGAGAAGCCACGGACACTCATCTATTGTTTAATCCTCACAGCGTCCCTGCAAGGTGGGCGCTGTTACTATTCCTCCTCCACAGACAAGAAAATAGAGGCCAAGAGAGGGGGTGAGGTTTGCTCAAAGCACACAGCTGCCATATTGCTTCACTAAGCTACCAGTCCACGCACCTGGTGCAGGTGGGGAAGGCAGGTCCAAGGGAAAGAGGGGGAGGGAAGGAGAATCCTTAAATGAAGAAGGCTCAGTATGTGAGGTGAGGGAGTACGTGGGTGGGGTTGTTTCTCTATCCTGAAACACAGGAAGTGCTGGTCTTCGCGTAGCACCACCTGGCAAATGTCCACTCTCTCCTTGTCTACTTTGCTTCTGAGTTCAGTCAGTCCTACCCAGCCTGGGAAGAGCCCAGGGAAGGGGCTTGGACCAGCTGCTGAGCTGACCCTCAGCCAATCTTTTCCTTGGGTTTGCCTATCAGTAGCCCACACCATTCCCTTCCTCGGGGCTCGACATGAGAAACTGCCGCTGTCAACTTGTATAACTGGTCAACCACATGTCTCAGCTCATGGCAATATTTAAATTTTCATTTTCTTGCCTAGTCTGCCCTCTTCACTTGTATGTATACAAGTAGAGTGTAAAGTGGTCAAAGGTCACCCTGAGCTTTGAGGGGACTGATGGAATTGAAAGAGAAGAAAAGAGCCTTATTGCTTGGGAGAGGATAACGGTTCATTCAGCAAGTGGGTTATGGGCTGATGTTGCGTTAAGACCTGCGGGTGCATTTTTACCTCTCGGATTCACCATAAAACTGTTGAGTCCTTGGTGAGGCAGGCCCATCAGCCCTGGGGGAGAAATTAACCTCCCTCCTGTACCTAGGGAAGGGCCTGAGATTCCATTAGTCTCCATTGAAGACCTACTGTGTGTTTAAAATTGGTTCCCAGTGTGCTGAAAGGAGTAGGCATGGGCCCTGCTCTCATTTTGCAAATATTTATGGTAGTCCCAGCACCTAGCTCTGTGACTGGGACAGAGGACAGGACCAATAAGTTGAATGCTGAACAGGTGGGAGGCCTGTTCTGGGCAGTGGGCCATTGAATAACAGTGCAAGTAAAGAACAGAAGGCCCATGTTCTCTGAGTGTGTCCTCTGGACCATTGTATCAGAGTCCCTCAGGACTTTCAAATGAAAATTCTGAGGCTCCACCCAGATTTTTGTATCAGAATCTGTATAGGAGAGGCCTTGTTACATGCATTTTTGTGTGTGTGTGGTACCGGGGATTGAACCCAGGGGCGTTCTACCTCCGCGCTATGCCCCCGGCCCTATTTTTCTATACTTTATTTTGAAACCGGGTCTCACGAAGTTGCGGAGGGCCTCACTAGGTAGAGAGAGAGAGAGAGACAGAGACAGAGAGAGAGAGAGAGAGAGAGAGAGAGAGAGCTGAGGCTGGCCATGAACCTGGATCCTCCGGTCTCTGCCTCCCAAAGTACTAGCAAGCTGTCTCTGGAGTTTCTGATCCACCTTCAGTTTGAGACCTGTGCTCTGGCTGATCATTCTTAATGGGGTTGTGTTGTGGAAAGCTTCCTTGCTCACAACCCACTCATTAACAAGCACGCCTATTTGCCTGCCTCTTCCTCCTGGCAGATTAGGGTTAATAGGCTCAAGACAAGAAGAGCAGAGGGAGGAGGCGATGGAAGGTTCGCTTCTAATGGATTTATCCAAATCATGAAGATGAGTTATAATTAGACATAGTAATTGCCCAAGCAGCTGTTGGGGAGATCATTGGGCATGACGTAGGCAGCCCGGCAAGGCTGTGCAGAACTCCATAGGCAGGACGGCTGAGCGAGTAGCCCCCATGGAAGAGAAGTGGATTTGCTGCATGCCTGCCGGGAGCCACACTCAGTGTTTTGTGTATGTTCCCTTCTCTAAAGTCTCCTAACAGCCTTCAACAGGGAAGGTCCTTGTCATAGGTTGGGTTTCCCCCACAAGCAAAGCCTAAGCAAGGATGTAAGTGCTAGAAATACAAAAGGGAGGTGACAATAGAGGACGGGGGATGTGAGTCAAGGAAGGGATGACAATAGCCAGGCATGGTGGCATATGCCTGTAATCCCAGTACTTGGGAGGCTGAGACCGGAGGATCACAGGGATTGAGGCTAGCCTTAGCAATTTAATGAGACCCTGAGCAACCTAGCAAGACCCTGTTTCAAACTAAAAAAAAAAAAATTAAAGGGCTGGGGGTATAGCTCTGAGGTAGAATGTCCCTGGGTTCAATCTCCAGTACAAAAAAATAATATTGGAAAGAAAGGGATGAGAATACAGGGCAGGTTAGCAAGTCAGCTGTGGTAATCCATTTGGGCTGCTTTAGCAAAGAACCAGAGGCTGGATGGCTTATAAACAACAGAAATGATTCCCATTTCACAGCCTGAAAGTCCAAGATCCAGGTGCCATCGTGGTTGAGTTGGGACAGGGTTAGGGTTAGTCTTCCAGGTTGCAGACTGCTGACTCCTTACTCTACCCTCACACACTTGAAAGAGGACTTGAAGAGCTCACTGGGGTCCCTTTTTTAAAGACACTAAATCCATTCAAGGGGGCTCCATCCTTATGACTTCATCATTTCCGAAAGGCCCCATCTTCCAATACCATCCCATTGAGGGTTAGGATTTCAACATAGGGATTTGGGAGGAGACAGACATTAAGTCCATAGCACCACCTACCGCCCTGGGTGACTGGAGCTGATTCTCACTGGGGAAACTGGCATCCGTGCAGAACCACACGTCTCTCCTACAGGGCAGGGCAGCTGGGGCATTTATTTGTACATAAGCGTCCATCAGACATTGGTTGAGGGCTGCTCCCAGCAGACATTTCCAACCTGCCCCACCGAGTGGGCTCACAAGAAAGCTCGTAGGCAAAGAAACGCAGGTGCTGGCAGCTGGAAGTCAGCTCATATGCAAGGACAAAGGTCTACGGACAAGACATCCACAGCATCGGCTGTACTTCTCCCCATGACCCCTTGCGGGAGGACCCGTCTTGGTCATCTTTGCATCCAAAGAACCTGCCATGTTCTCAGATTCCCCGTCCAGATAGTTAGAGCAAATGCAGGAGACAGATGCTAGCTATAACTCAACATCCAGTAACTATATCTGTATTAAGAATGAAGGCCAATGGGAACATGGAGGAAAAAATAATTGATTCTGCCCAGGAAGCGTAACCTAGGAGGTGGCAAGTTGGCTCTTGAATATGATCAGCATCCTCTTCGATTGCCACCTGTCCCTCAGACTCATTGGCCTGGCCCTAATTTTGGAGCAGTTTATGTTTAGCTGTAATTTCTTCTTTGAGTCTATACACTGCAACCGCTTTACACAAGCAAACCACAGCCATCTTTGCAGAACGCAAACTGAAGACATGTACCTGAGTGCTCTTGCAGTTGCTACTCCACACGCGTTTGTTTTTATGGAAATAGAGTCATGCACGCCAGTCATTTCTCATGCAGCTTACATGCAACACTGCTTGCACACTTCCTAGGCCCCGGCTTTCGTCCTCATACTCTGAGAGAAGCCACGGTGCTTTCCCAGGGTTAGGGTTAATGCAGTACACGCGAGAACGCTTTGTACGTGGCGTCTGCTCCTGGTCAGCCACTCTCTGTGGCATTAGGGTTTTCATTTCTTCGATGACACATTCTGGAATAAGTCATTCATCAACTTGTTTCTAATCTGGCTCGTCCACTCTGGGATGAAAATGCCATAAAGACAGAGGCCTTCTGTGCCATGTTTAGCATCTGCGCCCTGCACTCAACTCAGGGCTGAGCGTGCTGTAGTGCTCAATAAATATTTGGTGAATGAATGAATACAAATGGAAGAGGGTCATTATTTTTTCCTTCACATTATTGCTTGCTTAGCCAGTCCCATATGGAATCTATACACTGCAACAGCTTTATACAAGAAAACCACAATCATCTTTGCAGAATATTTGGGATGTTTCCAACGTTCCCTTGTTTTAATGGTGCCCTGTATAGGATACTTTGTTCCTCCTTTACTATTTCTCAGGATGTAATTTATGAAGTGAATTATGGGGTTGAGAGGGGGCGGAGCCTTTGCACTATCTAATGTGACAGCCACTAGCCACATGTAGCTATTAAAGTACTTGAAACGTGGCGGCTGTGATTGGGAAATTGAATTTTTAATTTTTTTACATTTTAATTTTAATTTAAGTAGCCACATGTGGCTACAGGGTGCCATATTGAACAGTGCATATATAGACGGTTTAAAGTTCCTTCTCTGTATTCCCAGGGTCTCCTACTCAGAAATGAAATCAACTCGTGGTTGATCCACACAATACACCTGCACCCATTCCCCACACCTGCCAACATGGAGTCTTTGTGATTTTTCCCAAGCCAAGCCAAGGTGGAAGGGAGGGGAAAGGGGACAGTTGGTTGGCTCGTTTCTTCACTCAGGGAACATCTCCTGAACACTCTCCAAGATGCCAGATATGGTTCTAGGAGGAGAATTCAGAAAAGACACTCAATCCTTGCCCTCAAAAAGCTTATCAACAAGTCACTGTATCCCTTCCTGGAAAACTGTGACCGATGCTGAAAGGGGCCCAGTCAAAGGTCAAAGGGAACGCTGAGGAGGAGGTGACAAACTGGACTTAGAGATCTGACATGAGCCCGAGTCAGCTCCAGGATTGTCTCTTCTATACCAGTAATGTGATCATGTGGCCAAATGAAGATTTGGAGCCACTTCTGGGTGAGACAAGCAGTCCGGAGTATGAGTGTATTGTTGGACTTTCTAGAACATTCTAAGGATGTGATGATTTCACATGGCACCATATTCAAGCCTAGGAGTGACTCAGAGTATCCAGGAAGCTTATCCTGCCTGACACCCTACCAAATCCAATAAGCAGTCAGGGCCTAAAGGAATTTGGTCCTCGTGGGCAGAATACCCAGAGGTTGAGCTTATTTCTCTATATCTATATTTTCCTGCACGCAGGGAGCTATCTACTAGCTCCGCTTATTAGCACACACCCCCGAGCACAGAGCACATGGGTGCTTTATAACTCTTTGCAGAATTATTGCAAGAATAAGAAAGTGAGTGAATGATGAGCTATCTGACCCTGGACAGCTGTGGACCGTCGTGGAGAAGGCCTGTGCCTTTTTGATACTTTCTGGAATCCTAGTCTCATTTGAGCATCTGATAAAAGCTATGGACACTTTCTCTCAAAATGCCCAAGTGCCCAGTGGATTTTACATATGATGTCAGGGGTAGAAAAGTCATCCTTGAACTCCTAGGAGTCCATGGATCCTTTGTGAGAAAGCTTGGGCTACAGATGGTACTGCTCCTTGGGTTAACGTCCTCTGATTCTGTGTGTGAGTTTCCTGTGACTGCTATAACATCACTACAAGCTGTGTGTCTTCAACCTGCAGGAATTTACTCTCTCACAGACGCAGGCCACAAGTTTGAGGTCAAGGTGTCAGCAGGGCAGCACTTGCCCTGGAGGTTCTGGGAGAACTGGTTCTTTACCTCTTCCAGCTTCTCTGAACTCTGGCACTCTTTCTCCAATTTCTACCTCCATGGTCATGTTGCCTCATCTTCTGACTGTCTCAAATCTCCCTGTATCTTTTCTCTTACAAAGACACTTCTCATTGGATTTAGGGGTCATCTGGATAATCCAGGATGATTCCTCATCTCAGAATCTTTGACTTAATTACATTTGTCAAGACCCTTTTCCTAAATAAGGTAGCAGCACAGGTTCTGGGCTGTGAATATGTCCTAGGATAGCAGACACATCTTTTGGGCAGGGCCACCTTTCAACCTCCTACAGTGGTTATGGAGGGCCGTTTGCCTTTTCTTGACCTTGACTCAGCCCCAAACAGCCTTGACTTTGTGATGAGAGTTGCTAAGTCCAAATGGCAGGGACCGAGTTGCATCTTTACCTCTTTCTTCTGGCCTCAGTGGATCTTGCCTGAGGATATTCTCCAATGGGAAGATCATTCAAAGGTGGATCCGAAGACCCTGAGCTGGGCCCAGCTCAGCTCTCAGATGATGCAACCAGGCTGGAAGGCACTGTGTCACTCCTGTGTCCCTGATTCCTCCCTGGGTCACAGTCACTATGAACAGCATAGGGTCTCACAGGCACCTCTTTTTCATGCATTGGCAGATGCAGAGGGGACTGGGTAAAGCATTCTACTGGGGATGGTAGCCATCAGATGGTCATGACTTTTCAGGCCACAGAGGCAAGTTCGCCTTTCAAAAATTGTCTTTTATCAACTATGGAGAATCTTGCAGGATTTTTAGGTGGGGTGGCTGTTTCACTCCAGTGCAGCTGTGTGTGAATGCAGGAGTGGTTTGCCCCTTCCCTGCTTTTCTGTTCTCTTAGCCCATCAGAAACTGTGCTGCATCCTCCAGAGGTATCAGAACATTCTTAACATGCTTGATACCTTGTCTTCAGGAAGTGCAGCTATCTGTGTGTTTCAGTCAACGTTCTCACTGCTGTAATCCAAAACACCTAACCACCACAACTTAGAGGAAGGAAGATTTATTTGCTCACAATTCTGGAGATTTCAGGGGTTCAGTCCATGTTGGACCAGGTGAAATCTGTGGAGCTCAGGTTATAGAGCAGGAAGCAGAGAGAGAGGAGCTCAAGGGCTCTGCTCTTACATAACAGAGGCCAAAAGCAAAAGAAAGCAAGCAAGGGGATTCAAGGACACAAGCACAATCCCCAAGGCCACACCCCCAGTGACCCACCTCCTCCAGCCACACCCCACTTGCCTAGGCTACCACCCAGTAGATCCATTACAATGTATTTACCCACTGATGAGATTACAGCCCTCATAATTTAATTATACCAATTCTGAACATCAATACATGGGCTCTTTCAGGGGATATCGTATATCTAAACCATAACACTGTGCTTTCTGGAAACATATCCTCAGACAGATAAAAGGCATCAACCATCTGAAAACTTCTTCCTCTCTCTCTCTTTGTAACCAATGAACTACTATCGTTGCTCTTACTTCCACCTTGATTTTGGGGGGCCTTCAAGTGCACGTTCCCAGAGTTCTCACTGGAGATGAGACGCAATGACACGGTGGCATGAGCACCAGACTGTGTTCAGAGGTGATCTGATGGAAACATAAACTCCACCATCAGAGGCTACAGCTGCTCGCCTCTCGGAGGGCAGTTGCTCCAGGCGAGATAACTTTGGTTGTCAAGCAACTGCAGAACCATTCAAAAAAAATTCTTGTTGAATATTGGTTTCTCTGAAGGAAACACTCCCACTTGTGCCAATACGAGGCAATTAGTAAATGGTAATGTGTTTTGCAAACATAAGGCATTGCCATTTTATTTTATTACTGTGGTCGCAAACTGCCATGGAGCGTGGCTCACATTTGTCTCTTGAAGAATAAACAGTTTGTTTGCTGCTTGAACATAAAGACAGTCACCCACTCACACAGAGTGCTAATAACTGCGTGTTTTTAATGGTGCTGTAATTCGTAGATAACAGCACTTCAGATGTCTGATTATTTCTTCTTCCAGAATTTAACCTTACCCAGAGATGCCTGGCTGAATAATAAGGTTCTCCAGCTCAGTTTGACAGGAGCTAATCTGAACTTTAGCTCTAGGAATATTTGGAACGTTTAAGGAAGCACTCAGACCAATTAGCCCCTCATTTCTTCTTTTTGAAATATTTTTTTCTTTTTTGTGCGGTACTAGGGATTGAACCCAGGGGCCTTCTACCTCCGGGCTACACCCCCAGCCCTATTTTTTATTCTTTATTTTGAAACAGAGTCTCACTAAGTTGTGGAGGGCCTCACTAAGTAGCTGAGGCTGGCTACGAACCCAGATCCTCCAGTCTCAACCTCCCAAGTACTGGGGTTACAAGCATGCGCCACCACACTCGGCAATATTTTTCTTTTTAACCAATGAGTTGATTAAATATGATTTTTACATATGCATATTAATCTTTTAGTGGTACAGTGTAATCGTACATGATAGTGGGCTGCATAGTGATACATTCATATACGCTCGTAGCATGTTTTGGTGTTTCCTTCCCCGTACCTCTCCTTTCCCTCTCTTCCTCCCTCCCCCAATCCATTTCCACTACTCTACTGGTCTCTCTTATTTTCATGAGGTCCTTTTCTTTCCAGTTTTGTCTCTGGTTTCCACATTTGAGAAAACATGCAGTCCCTGATTTTCTGCATCTGGCTGACCTTGCTCAGCATGATGTCCTCAGTTCCCATAGCCCTTCATTTCTTGACCTGGGCCTCTTTTTCCCAGGAAGGCATCTGTAGGTCTGAAAACTCACCATGCCCTGGCTCTCTGGTTGCTGTTGGTGGGGCATTTAGGGTACCACACAGGTGAGGCTGGGACTCCACCCCTGGGGCCCCCTCCTCCACTGCCCCTCATCTCTCCTGGTCCAGCACAGAGGCCTCCTCCCTATCCCACTCGCACTGTGACCTCCTTTCATCCACACAGTAACCCATGTAGGCTTCTTATTTTAAACAGCTTAATTGAGGAACAATTGACATGTAACAAGCTGCACATATTTAATGTATACATCTCGATAAGTTTGGGGATAAGTGTCCACCTGTGAAATTCTCACCGTCAAGGCCACATGAATATCCATCATCTCCCACGCGCTCTCCTGTCCCCTTCATTATTATTGTTGGGTGTGTGTGTGTGTGTGTGTGTGTGTGTGTGTGTGTACTTAAAATTTGCTAACAGAGTGGCTTTTTCAAATGTTAATCTGCTGGCTGGCATTAGTACCCTGCTGTTTCCTCATCAGCGGCTTCCCATGGAGCCTAGAATAAAATCTAAATGCCTTCATAGAACTTATTGATAGGCTGATATTCAGCTGGTGTCCATTGGTAAGGATATACCAGTTATTAGAAGTCTTATCTGGCTCATTACCTGGGAACCCCTTCACCCCCTCTCAGCTCCTCACAATCCAGTAGCGAAGGGTTAACACCTGGCACATTTGAGGCCCCAAGGCCCCCCACTTCAGTTCCAATTCTGATGCCAGGGAGGCCCATCCCTCAGCTTATGCAGCTCCCTGTCATCCGGCTGCTGCCCCCCCCGATACCCACCCATCAATCTTTAGTTCCCTGGGCACCCCAAGCTTACATCTGCTTTAGAGAACATTTGCCCTTGCTGTTCCCTCTGCACGGAGGGTTCTGATTTCTGAGCCCTTCTCAGGGCCAGCCTTCCCCCGCTCTTGTACCCTACTTGACGACAGGTGGCCCCACCAGGCCTGGAACCGAATATGGGATGTTCTCATTTGAGCTCCCCAGCTGCCCTCGGGCACCAGGAGCCCATGTGTCACATGACGATTATTTGCAAATGGAACAAGGAAAATAGGGAGACCAGGAAAAGAGAAAGAGCGTAGCAAGGGTGACAGCAGTAAAGGTCACTGCCACATTGAGCAGATGCCCGCGCCAGAACTTGACACCCATCATCTGCTTCAGATTTGCACAATAACCTCGGCAAGTTGATAGTGTTCCTCCCATTTTACAGGTGAGGAAACTGAGGCTCTGAGGTGGAATGGCTTGTCAGATCACACATATTAGAGATAGAGTCCTCAAGGCCATGCCCCTAGTGACCCACCTCCTTCAGCCATACCCCTCCTCTGAAATTTGCTACATTGGTGATCATTCTTTCAACCTGTGAGCTTTTGGGAGAGGAGGGCATTCCAGACCCAAACCATAATTTTCAATGCAGAGTGCCTGCAGCTTCCCTCCACCCCTGAGCCCCAGCCTGGAGGGGACAGAGCCCAGCCAGCTCTGCTCCAGCCAGGAGGGTAGGCCAGAGGTTCTCAGACTTCAAAGTGCTTAAGAATCACCGAGGGTGTTTGCTTAAGATGCAGAATTCTGATTTCGC
Source organism: Glis glis (assembly GCA_004027185.1). Lineage (NCBI taxonomy): Eukaryota > Metazoa > Chordata > Mammalia > Rodentia > Gliridae > Glis > Glis glis. The sequence continues at coordinate 22,017 of PVJS01009324.1, forward strand.
CCCCAGAGTTCTGCTGTTTGGAAATCTGAATGAAGCTCTGGAATCATTTCTTAAAAAATGATTGTCCTGCACTCTGAGAACCCCTTTTATTTCTCATTCTGGAGGGCAATGAGGAATCCTTTTGTGTGCATTTCTGGGGCCCAGCACAGAATGCATAGCTGGTACTCAGTAAACTTCAGCTAAATGGGCAGATGAGTGAGTGAGTGGATGCATTTTTTTAATTGTTTTACAATTAAGCAAGAAGCTTTCCAAGTAATCCAGGTCCTGTTAGAATTCAGTAGGGTATTAGCTCCCGTCACCATCAGCCTGTCTGGGCTCTAACCTGATTTGTGTGTGAAAAGTAGAGAGGATTCGACTCCATTTCCTTTCTTGCCTGTTGGAAGGCTCTTCTTCTGTCTGTTTGATTGTGCACTGCAATGTGGAGGATCGGTGACTTTGGGACATTACTTCCTTGGCTGAATGGCTTCACATCTGATGGCTTTCCTTCACCAGGTGCCAAGATGACAGGAAATGGATTCGTGCACAATGGATTAGGTCTATGCAGTTGTTTTTTTTTTCCTCTCCTCTCTGTTTTTCCTTTCTTTCTTTTCCTCCCAGCTAATAATGGTCCTTGGATAGGTGACAAGGGACTCATGAAAAGCTTGAAGCATGTAAATCTTGGGAGGTAATCGTGTTTAATGGAGGCCTGGGAGGACTCTTAAGTAAAGCGAATCGAAGAGCGGCGGGGAGTGGGGGAGAGGGCCCGCTGGCCACTCCAGAATCTTCTCTCTTGGACTTGATGCTCTTCATTCCCAGGGCAGCTATCTTAGTCCATTTGGGTTCCTATAACAAAATACCATACACTAGGTGGCTTATAAACAGCACTTTATTTATCAAGGTTCTGAGACTGGGAAATTACATCAAGGCCCCAGCAAATTTGGAGTCTGGCAAGGCCCACTTTCCGGTCCACAGTGTCTTCTTGCTGTGTCCTCACATGGTGGAAGGGTAAGGTCTTTCTGGGGCCTCTTTGATAAGGGCACTAATCCCACTCATGAAGGCTCTGCCCCTATGACCTAAACAGCCCCCAAATCCCCACTTCCTAATACCATCACCTTGAGGTCAGGACTTCAACATATCAGTTTTGGGGAATACAAAAATTTAGACCATAGCAGTAGCCATATTTATTAATCTACAAGGGAGAGGGATATATTTGGTCAGAAGGACTTGCAGAAAACAAAATTTTTAGGGTTTTCAAGAATAAAGAGGAAACTTGAGCAAATAATCATAGGAAATGGGAGAGCAATTTCCTGAACACAGGCAGGGCTGAGGGGCTACGATGCCCCCAACCCCCCACCACCAAGGAAGGAGGACAGGCAGTTGGGAAGCCCCAAACTGGAGAAATTGGCTGGGAAAGCATGCCGCTGGAAGGACAAGCCACTCCATCATTCATTCAACAACCATTTATTCAACCCCTGCTGCATTTTGTTTAGTCCTGTAGTCAGAATTCATGCTACACAGAGAAGGAGCAATAAAAAGCCAGTATCCATTGACTACCTACTATGTGTCCGACACCGGTTAGACCCATCAATACCCTGACCCATTTAACCCTGCAGCCAGCACCTAACAGTGCCTGATGGCCAGTCCAGTGGTTAGTACAGACTGGATACTGAAAAAAATACTTGTCAAATTCACAAATAAATGATTAAACAGACGAACAAGAGGCCCTCCAGGGGAGCTGTTGTTATTCCTGTTTATGAACTAGAAAACTGAGATCAAGGGAAATGGGTAACTTGCTGTAGAAATCACATAGTATGTTCTAAGGGAGGTGGACTCCCAATCCCATGTCTGTCCATTTGAGATGAAATTAACAACTTTTTAAATCAGTTTTCATCACTGTGATCAAAATACTTGACTGGAACAACTTAGAGGAGGAAAGGTTTATTTGGCTCATGGTTTCTGATATTCAGTCCATGGTTGGCTGGCTCCAAGGCAGCAACATCATGGCAGCAGGATGTGACAGAAGATGACTGCTCAACTCACAGTGGTCAGAAGCAGAAAGAGAGAGAGTGAGAGAGTGCGTGCATGGAAGGTGCCAGGGACAGATCTAGTCCTCAAGGCCATGCTCCACCACCTCCAGCCACATCCCACTGCTGAACCTTTCTGTATTGGGGACCATACCTTCAACACATGAGCTTTTGGGGGCCATCCAGAAGGAAACTATAACAGCAACATTTTCAAAACTCGTGCCCATGTATGTACCCCAAAGTGCATGGTGAATTAATGAATAAACCTCAAAAATATGCACTCAACTTTCTGGGGAGGAAGGGAGATATTCTCACTCACATGGAAACAAGGAACAGGCATTTATTTCTAACGGAGTAGTTTGAAGTTGGACTTTGGTTAGGTCTGACAAGGTGCTGAGAGTGGGAATGAGAAGGAACAAAGGTGGGGTGAGAGGGAACCACAGAATGCTCGAGATAGAGGACAGAGAGGCGTATGTGTGATGTGCAGTGGGGCTGGTCGGAACAGCTTCATGAGGAGCCATTGAGGTGGAGCTCCAGCCCTAGGAATTGACCTCATGGGCCATATCCCTCCGATCATGGCTCTCTCCCCAGCCTGGTACCTCATCTTCCCTTGGCCGGCTCCATATAATTATACCACTGAAGCTCGGGTCTCCATCCAAATTATTCAGGCCCTAATGGCCATTATCTTGCCATCATCAGGCATAAGCCTAACCCCATGTGCTCCAGCCGTCAGCCCATGAGCATTTACTCACCCAGCACATCCTCCCTCCTGCAACACTGGGCTAGTCCCAGAGAGTTCAAGAATGGAAAGAAGACAGTTCCCTGGCCCCCCTGCGACTTACAATCTAGATGTAGCCGATGGTGGATACTTTGCAATGGGCTTGGTTTGAAGCTTTGCATTAAGTTATTTTTGTTTCTGTTTCTTCTCATTTCTTTCTGAGTGTATTTGTAGTGATGGGTTGTCAGTGTTAGAGTTCAGGTTCTGAGTAGCACCCCCTGGGGGAAGAGCATGGAATCAGAGGTCAAAGACACTGGCTTCTACAGGACTTGGGCAAATCAACTGTACAACTGGTGTTCACAGAGTACCCACGGAAACTACCCACTATAAGTCATTTACTCCTCATAGCGACCGCTAACATCAGTAAGTGATCCCCATTATTGCAGGTGAATAAATCAATATTGAAAGGCTGGGTAGGCAAGTTACACAGCTTAAGTGATAAGCCTGGTTTAGGAGACATACTTCCAACTTAGTCCAAGTCCTCCTTCCATCAGAGCCTCATTCATCTAATTCTTAAAATGTGGATTGCAAGACTTACTTTCACAGGGTTGCTCTGAGTTCATTTAAAATCATTATGGAAAGGTCATGTTTAGCCCCACTTAGCATCCTGGCCCATGCAACTCCTTGGTAAACATTTGGGAAGAGGCTCAAATACATCTCAAGGCCCACCTGGAGGGGGTCAGAGGTGGAGGCTCAAGTTCTCTTGGCTCCACACACAATTTCAAAGTCATGTTGCCGGCTCACAGGAGGCTTTAATGAGGAGGCTGTCCCCGGTGCCTCTGATCTTCCTCTCAGCAGAGGAGGCCTGAGGGCGGCTCCATAATTCATGTGGACAAAACCATTACACGAGCTGACCCGGAGTGCTGGGGCGGGCCTGCCTACCTGGTAATTGCTGAAACAGTGTTGGGAAACACCGCAGCTATTTGAATTTCAAATACAGCAAAGCTGCTCAAGAAACATCCTGGTGACGAGGACACACCCTCTCACTCTCCCCAGGTCCCTTCCATCAGCTTGGGGTGCAGATTCGGGGAACCTGGACTCTCAGGTACCCACCAACATGAAAAGCCAGGTGGGGCTTCAGGAGGGAAGAGGCTTAAAAAGTCAACCTGATGGATTCTCTTCCCCTGTTTTGCAGGAGAGCAGATGCCTGGAATGGTTCGCTCTGTTCCCCCTTAATGTTCTAGAACAGACTGTTCCGGAAGAGTGTTCTGGTTGGCTGCGAGGGGCCATGAGATCCTGAGTGGTGGCCATCTTTAAAAGAATTAGAAGTTTTCTTTAAAAAGCCCACCCTTGAGCCAGGTGTGGTGGCGCACGCTTGTAATCCCAGTACTTGGGAGGCTGAGACAGGAGGATCACAGGTTCGCGGCCAGCCTCAGCTACTTAGTGAGGCCCTCCACAACTTAGTGAGACCTTGTTTCAAAATAAAGAATAAAAATAGGGCTGGGGGTGTAGCTCGGAGGTAGAATGCCCCTGAGTTCTATCCCCAGTACCGCAAAAAAAAAATTAAAAAGCCCACCCTTTACAAAATTATGAAGCACTTATTTGGAAGGCACTTTCCAATGTATTATATCACTGAATTTTCCCCCAACAGACCCCTGGAATACAAATTATAATCCATACCATCCAGCCAAGGAAATTGAGGCTCAGAGAGGTTAAATAACTTGCCCAGGGCCACACAGCTTGCCAGCAAGAGCTAAGATCTGAGTACATATCTTTAGAACTGGGGCCCAGCCTCTTCCTGCCATCTCAAATCTACTGGACATTCTATTTTGATGATTTTTTTTCTCCTGTGATAAAATGGCACCTGGAAAGAAAGGAGGGAAGTTCTTGGAATTAGAAGAGACAGGAACAAAAATAACTTAAAGCAAAACTCCAAACCAAGCCCAAGGCGTGACCTGGCAAGTACCCAGCGTCAGCTACATCCATGAGGAGCAGCGGAGCCGAGCCAGGGACAGTACTGATTCACTGTGGGGCCTCGGGACCACACAGAGTGGCTGCTCTGGGATGACTGAATAAATGAATGAATGAATGAATGAATGAATGAATGAGGTTATCTGGAAGAGCCGAGATGCAGAACCCAGTACTGGGAAGTAAGGGGCAAGAGGATGCATAGAAAAAGGAGGCCGAGGCTATAGCAGGTGACCTGCGACCACCCTTTGTGCTTCCACCAGCTAGTCATGTGGATGTGGCTGGGGTGCACTGGGGCGTGGGCCCACAGGTCGCCCCGCTGTGGAACTAGAGTCTGGCAGGCTGGGCCACAGAGCTTTCCGCCCCAGCGCGCTGGGCTCCAGAAGCCCCGCAGCAGTGGAGGGTGCAGCTGGGATGGCTCCTTCCGATGGGATCTCTCCTCTTCACGGGGCAGGTCTGTTTCACAAGCGCGTGGACAGGCTGGATATGCTCTGATGGAGCAGAACCCTCAACATCGAAACTGGCCACATCGGCTTCATGTCCCCAGATGGCACATGGGACAGGGAACAGATGGATAGCCCAAAATGCAGAACAGTGAGGCTGTAAGGTCCCTCTCCTCTGCTTCTCATTTCACTGCCTGTCTTCCTTCTGGCCCAGGAGGCTCTGCGCCTCCAGCTTCTTTGGAATCCCTCCAAGCACCACACTGCGGTGACCATGGAGCATAACAGCATCAACACCTGTACGGTGTCTGCACACCTGCAGCCACCTCGCGTCGTCTTTCAGACCTCTGCTTCTGCGTCTGGAAGGGTCGTGATGAGCTGTCTCCTCCGAAGGAAGATGTGACTTAGCTGAGGTGATGAGTGTAGCACAGCGGCTGGTACGCAGTAGTAGCTCAAAAAAACATCAGCGCTCTTCCTCCCTTAATAACAAATCCTCGCTGTCTAAGAGATCAATGTGTGGTTGCTGGAATTCCGCGTCAGGAACACAGGAACGAATAGGAAATGATTTGAGACATTTCTTGAACATCCCTTGTCTCTGATCTTTCTTATTCTGAAGATTTCTTTCCTCCTTTCTTCTCTGCCCATAACAGAACGGAAGGAAATTCTAATTCTGTGTCTGGGTTAATATATATATATTTAAAAATAAAAGAACCTGTGAAGTAACTGTAAAGATTCTCGGGTCAAGGCGTGGGATGTTGGCTTCGGTGCCCTTCCAATGGGTGGTGGACTCGGTACGGCGGCCCCTGTGATATTATGCAACCACCACGTACAGCACGTTTTGCTTTGATGGGTTTGAAAGAAGTGACATTAAAGAGAGAAAAATATGGCACCATAGAGGATGGATTTCCTGACTTTGTCTCACTCATGACTTAATCTGAGATGAGATTGGTTCGCTTTGATAGCTTCTTTCACCCTCTTCCTTGCAGAACACGAGGTGGAAACCTCATTTCTTTTTTTCAGCTGGCTGCTGCCTCTCCAGAGGTGAACCTGTTTTGACAATGTGGAAGGCAGGTGTGGGAGACGCCCTGCCACCCTCTGCCACCCTCCCTGGTCCTGAGCCTCCAGAGAGTTATGTGTAATAGATGGACGTGCTCTCTGGAGTTAATAAATAACTGTCTTCACCTGGCCCTCTCTAATACATCCTGCTCACACTCACCAGGACACACTGTCAGAAACAGATCAGGTCTCGCTTAAAACACCCCAGTAGAGAACCAGGCATGGTGGCACAGTACTGTAATCCTAGTACTTGGGAGGCTGAGATAGGAGGATCACAGGTTCGAAACTAGCCTCAGCAACTTAGCAAGACTCTCAGCAACTTAGCAAGACCCTGTTTCCAAATAAAAACATAAAATGGGGCTAGGGGTGTTGCTCAGAGGTAGAATGCCCCTGGGTTCAATCCCCAGTATACCAAAAAAAGGAATAAATAAAAAATTTTTAAAAATGCTTGTTGGATGAATACTTACCCAAGTCTGCCTGACCAGTGGGGGTGCCACTTTAGTCTCTGCAGATGCAGATCTGATCTGCTCTAGCTGAAGTGCAGCTAGAAGATCTGTACTTGGCTAGGCCCCGAGCAGGATGGTCCACCTGGTTTACAGGGCCCAGCACGAAATAAGAACATGAGGCCTCTTATTAAAATGATTACAGAATTCAAGATGGCGATGGAGGATCACTAAACCAAGCACAAGGGCATGCACCCTTGAAGCTGAATCCTGCATGGGAAGGTGACCTCCTGAGGGCAAACATAGGTTTACCCAGGGTTCCTGAGATAAAGACTGATGCAGAGCTTTCCTTGGAAGCAGCAGCAGGAGTCCAGATGCTGCAAGAGCCCAGCGGGACCAGGCTGTGTACAGCACCATGTGTCTCCTGGAGCAGCTCAGCTGTGTGAGCGTCTCTCCTTGCTGTCCACTGCTCAGGGCAGGCCCTTGGGCTGGGGTCCTCCTGGGGCAGCAGCAGGAGGCCCTGCCCCCACACACACTCCAGGCCCCAAGGCGGGCAGACCCCAGCGCCTCGAGGCTTAGGGAGAGGTGCATTTCACCCTTTTCCTCTTCTTCCCCTGCCCTCGAAATATTTATACCTCTGTTAACTTAGGTTACTTTGAATTATAAAAATAATAATAACAGCGACTAACTATCCAGCTCCTAGTGTGTTGGGCAGTGAACTGAACACATCATCCGTGCAGTCATTTAACATCCACAGCATCCCTTGAGGTTGGGTAGTACCCTCATCCCCATTCTACAGAGAAGGAACCCGAGGCGAAGCAAGAGCAAGTCACTTGTCTGAGAGAGTTGATAGCTGTTGTAGATACCAATGCCCAGGACTGTGCACGTGAGAAAAGGATAAGAGAAATAGCTATTGTGAATTTAGCTCCTCCTATGTTATCTGGAATTCTGTGTTAGGACTCTCGGAATGGAAGAGGCCGGGGGATCAGAGAGTTCAAGCATGTGACCTGAGGTCCCACAGCCAACCAGGAGCAAAGCTGCGATTTGCACGCCCCGCTCGGATTCCAGAGCCAGGGCCTGCCATGCTGCTGGGCATGAAGCTGCACACACTCCACTGTGTGATCTTAGGCAAGTTTCCTGACCTGTCTGAAAAATCTTACCGCCTTAGGCTGTTAAGAAGATTACAGGATGCCATCTGAAGAGCCCAGCTCTGCGTCTGGCAAGAGGAAAGCTGTTTAGCACTTGACTTTCTTCCCTATTCCTTTACTGCTGAGGGATCTCATACTCAGGCCCCCTACTCATCGGGGAACACCAATAGGAGGGAAAGAAATACTTTAATGTCTGCACTTATCTCCAAACCTGAGGCAGGGTCAGGTTCTTGGTCCTTTCCTACCTCGGTGTTGTTGTCTGTGGCAGACTTCCTGCCTGGAATGTTCCTGCTGCCTCTCAGTGGGGGATCCCGCAAGGGACACGTGTGAGTGTGATAAGGTTGGGTTTTGGTGTTGTTGACCTTTGGTGGCAAGTCCCTAAAGGTCACAAGCGATGTCTTGTTCACTGCTTTTCCCCATGCCTGTGAGTTTTCAGTACCAGTTGGTCCTGTGTCAGTGAGGTATTGCTGTGGAACAGGCCACCCCAGTCTCAAAATGACTCACACAGTCAGCATGTATTAATGCTCATGAGTCTGGACGGCTCTGCCAGTCGCACTTCCACGCGCATCTTCTAGGTGTGCGGATGTCGGAGTCAGCTCTGCTTCCATGAGCTCAGAGTCAGCTGGCTGCAGGCATGTCTGAGATGACCTCAGAGGGACATCTGGGCTCTCCTCCACCATCTCTCATTCTTAGCAGAGCAGCCCAGGTCTATTCACGGGGCTATACTAGAGTTCCAGGAGAGGGAGAAGAATGGAACAGGTTTATTTAGGTCTCGATTCGGCGTCTGGTGTTGTTGGAACATCATCACGTCGTTGCCTTCTCTTGGCCAAATGAAGCCACAAAATCTGTGTCGAAGTAATTTTGGAGGCCAGGCGTGGTGGCGCATGCTTGTAATCCCAGTACTTTGGGAGGCGGAGACCGGAGGATCTGGGTTCGCGGCCAGCCTCAGCTCTCTTGCTCTCTCTCTGCCTGTCTTTCTCTCTCTCTCCTTATTGAGGCCCTCCGCAACTTCGTGAGACCCAGTTTCAAAATAAAGTATAAAAAATAGGGCCAGGGGTATAGCGCGGAGGTAGAACGCCCCTGCGTTCAATCCCCGGTACCGCAAAAAAAAAAAAAAAAAGTAATTTTGGAAGGGCATTACCCAAGAGTGTGGATCATCGAGGCAGGAGGAATTAAAGGCAACATGCATAAGACATGTTGATTAAGTCAATGAATATACACTTAAAATGTGTGCCAGAGCCCACTACAAGCCTTTCCTGTATCAACACGTTTGATCCTGACAATACCCCCTGAAGTAGTCACTAAAATGTATCCTCATTTTATAGATGAAGGAACTGAGGTACTGAAAGATGATGTAACTTGGTCAAGGTCACAAAGCAGGGCGGGGTTGGAACCTGGATTTGAACTTGGGCTGTTTGGCTGTAGCGCCCACACGCATGGCCAGCGCAGCAATCGCTCTGCCTCTCCGTGATCCTCCGCCAACCCCAGCCCCACTCACAGCCGCCCATGCCAGCCTGGAATAATGGTTTGACAAGCTCATCTTTGATGGCAGTGGTTGTTTTTAATCCGAGGGCGTGGGATTTTGAGATATGGCACTCACGGCTCATTTAAATACAAACAGCTTCAAAGGCTAGCCCAAATTTTATTGCCTGGCAGCAGAGCCGGCTTGCTGAAAGATAGACTCCGAAGTTTTATTAACTGTCACCATGGCAATTTCGAAGACATTGGTTACACGGAAAGATTTCCTGACACTTCTTATTCATAATGGCGCTGGCAAATCCCAGGCAGGCTGATGTATGGCTTTTAATCAACTAATGGATGGGGTCTCTGGGTACAGATTCACAGCGTTCAACCTTGTTAGAGCAGGAAGGATTCCGCCAGTTCAGAGCTGCCCCTGGCTCCCAACCCCGGGACAGGGTCCTTCTGGGCAGACAGTGATGACAGGACCCTCTTCTGCTCGACAAAGCAGTGGTGTCACCCAGGGCCCCGAGGCATGGCCTCAGCTGCCTGCCACTTGTCAAGCCTCACGTCCACCTGCACCTCCCGCTGGGCAGAGTGAGCCATGAGGTCAGTGACTGAAGCTCACTCCATGAGAGGCAAGCCCTTCCTTACACTAAGGACCAAGGCTTTGGCATCAGAAAGAAACAAGTTCAAGTCCCTGCTCTGTGTCTGAGTAAGTGTGTGACCTTGGGCAACTTCACTGACCTTGCTGAGCCTCCCAGGTACTGGGATTGCAAGTGTCTGCATCTTTGAGGTGCTGTCTAATGTCCTCTTGCTCCCCACCTGGGTGAGAAGGAAAATGGTGTATACCGAGTGCCCACTATGTGATGGGTACTGTCGTGGGCACTTTACACGGGCTGGGTTAATTCATTGCCACGGCTCCCTGCGGGATGAAGGGGTTTTATTGTGATTTGACAGGTGAAAAGAACGGGGTCAGAGAAGTTAAGTGGCCAGCATGAGGTCACTCATCAAGCAAAGGCAGCGCTGGGACCGGAGCCCAGTCGGTACCAACACTGAGGTCTGCGTCTCTGCGCAGCTGGCAGTAGGACTGGACCCAGAGCAGGCAGAGCAGGGCCCGTCGATGTGGGTTCAGCAGGACAGAGACCACAGGAGGGGCTCCTTGGAAAGTCTTCAAGGCAGAAATAGAATGGGGGGGCATGGGGGCCCTAAGTGTCACAGCTGGGAGGGTCCACCTGGAAGGAAGCTCCACCCACTCACATGACTGATGGGAATACTGAGACCCAAAATGGCCACATGACTAGTCCAGAGACACAGCCAGATGGGGCAGAGCCAGGACTTGAACTCTAGACATTCCCGGAAGCCTCAGGGGGCAGGAGGCCCCGGCCGGGCAGCGGGGAGGAAGCCCACAGACAGCTCTCATCTGAACATTCTCCCTGGCTCTTCAACACCAGCTCGCCTGCAGCTTCCCGTTGGGGAGGCCACAGAACACTGGACCAGCCCGTCGGGGACTCTGGGGGGTTAGCCCTGCCATCCCCTGCAGGTCCACTGTGTGCCAGGCAGAGTGCTGGTCCGGATGCTGGTAGGTGTTGGTAGCTTGGTGGATGCCTTGAAACTCTGAGGCCTCTGAACACAGAGGGCCTGCTGCCTTTATCTCGTTCTGTCCTGCAGAACTTTGTAGTATTCTGTGTCAAGTAAAAGAGTCCGTTAATAGTAATCAAAGCTGATGCATACACAGGAAGGTGACAGTGTGTCGGGGACTTCAGATTCATCTCCATCAACCTTCCTTGCAACCCTGTGAGACAGGCCCTGTCATCCCCATTTTACAGACGAGGAAACTGAGGCCCAGCCAGAGACATGAAGCAACTTGCCCAAGGTCACGTGCTAGGCAGTGAGGGATTAAAGTCAATCCCAGAGCATCTGAATCCAGACCCTCCTCATATTGCTGCAGTGAACCTTGCAGTCAATTCATTCATTCATGATCGATTGATTCCACAAACATTTCCTCAGTCAGTGCCACTACAATGGCAGACACTAAGGATTTGACAGTGGATGGACAAAAGACCTGCTGCCATGGGCCTTCCCCTCTAGAGACACAGAGGAGGCCAGATGGAGGGAACGAAGCAGGAGGGAGCCAGGGAGTATTGGGGGTGCGGTTTCAAGCAGGCTTCCTCAAAGATGAGGGAACATCAGGAAAGAGGACCCACCTCTCTGGCCTCTTTCCTTTTTAAGGGGAAACAAGCCACTTCTTGCACCCCACCAGTGCCCTGCTACCATGTTCTGGGGAGCGGCTGCCTTCTTAAGGGGCAGCTCCTCCCCAAGTCCCTCAGAGGTCCCCAAGCCACCTGCTTTCTGATGCAAACTCAGCAATGTTCTTCCCGGAAAGAAAACTGTGTCAGCTTCCCATCACTGTAACAAAATACCTGAGATAATTAACTTAGAAAAGGTTCATTTGGGCTCACGATTTTGGAGGTTTTAGTTCATGATCGATTGGTCCCATTGCTTGGGGCCTGTGGGGGGAGCAGCGCATCATGGTGGGGAGCAAAACCATTCACCTCATGTCCGGGAAGCAAAAGAGAGAAAGAAGAGACTGCGGGTCCCACAGTCCCCTTTGATGGCACACCCTCAATGACCCAAAGACCTCCACTAGGCCGCACATCTTAAAGTTTCTACCATCTTCCCAATAGCGCCATGCTGGGGACCAGCCTTTACCACATGGACCTCTGGGGAAGGGGGGCACTTAGCATCCAAACTATAGAAGAAATGCAGAGAGAAGGGGCCTCGGACCTGGGGGAGAGGGCCTGGGTTCTGGGCCCAGCTTACTGCTTGCCAGCTCTGTGACCTTAGACACATGGCCTGGCCTCTCTGAGCTGCTTACTCACTGGAAGATGAAGACGTGTGCTCCCTCAGAGACCACTGGGAGATCCTACTGAGATGCCAACTGGGAAGCAACTTGGAAGTCTAAGTCCTCCCTCTGAAGGGCCTGTGTTGCTTCTGCTATGACTCAATACCTCTCTTTTCCATCCTACTCTGGGGGGCCGGGGGGCGGGGGTGAGGCACTCAGGGCTTCAGTAGGGCGAAGGTACTCAATAGCTCAATCGTTTCTTTAAACCCTTGCCCCTCTACGAAGTTGAATAACATCTTCCAAAATCCATGTCCACCCGGAGCCTCAGAATGTGGCCGTGTTGGAAACGGGGACCTTACAGATGTAATTAGCTAACAATGATTCCTGCCGGACTAGCGTGGGCCCTAAATCCAATATGACTAGTCCTTATGAGAAGAAGAAATGACGCACAGAGACCAACACAGAGGAAGACGGCCATGCGAAGACGGGGACAGAGACTGGAATGAGGCTGCTACAAGCCAAGAGAATCCAAGGTTGTTGGGAGGCGCCAGGCACCAGGAGAGAAACGGGATGGAGCCTCCAGGAGGAAGCCGCCTTGCTCACACTTTGATTTAGAACTCCTGGCCTCCAGACTTCAAGAAAACAAATTCCTGTTGTTTTAGATCACCCAGGTTTTTTGGGGGGTGTTATAGCAGCCCTAGGAAACGAATACCCCCATTCCCATCCCTTGATGTTATTTAAGCCCTTGACGTCTGTGGCTTCCAGTACTCACCTTCCTGCGAGAAACTTCTCTTGCGGATATGCTCCAAAGAAGAAAGCCGTCTCAGTGGTGGGGAAGTTGGGGAGGTGGGGGACAGGGACAAGCCTAGACTCGGAAATCCAAACCTCAGAGACTCACATCTGTCCCAAAGCCTCCAGAGAAAGCAAAGAAGCCAGGCCTGGTGCTGGGGACCTTGAGCACGGCACGCCTGGCGTGACTCCAGGGGTGCTGGAATTCAAACGTGCTAACAAACACGGAGGAGATGCAGGTGCAGCTGGGGTTTCTCTGGAGAGCACCAGCTGACGCTGCTCAGGGGCTGGGGTGAAGAAGAGGGTGTCCCAGGAGAAGAGAAGAAGAGTCCAGCCTTTCCCGATGCATTCCCCTGGGGTCTCAGGAGAATTTTAAGACATAAATCAGCTTCCACTTAGAAATAAATCCCTGCAGTAGAAGAGGGCGGGGCCCTGCAGACCCTGGGAATCTTCCACGTTTCTGCACCTTCTTATTTGCAGAAAATCTAAAGTCTCATTCTCATTAATGTCTCAAAAGGGGAATCAGATTTTAATATTAGTTTAATATTCAATAAAACTAAGCATCAGAGCTGGGGTTTGAGCTAAGAGTGTCAGACTCCAAAGCCACATAGATGAGTATATTTGTGAGGGGGCTACTGTAATTTCTTTTATAATCAGAACAGTTTCTGAGAGCTGAAAAATCCTCTAAGCAGCTGCTTTGGGGGGAAGAAAAAGTTTCTTCCCCCCAAAGAACAAGGGGTTGGGGATTGAAAATCAGTCAACAGGGAGATTTTGGGAAGCCTTCTGCAGGCAGCTGTGCTGGACTTCGTGGGAGGGTTGGAATGGTGATGGTAGTGATGATGGTGGCAGTGATGGTGGTGATGATGATGATGATGATGATGGTGATGATGGTGATGATGATGGTGATGGTGATGATGGTGATGATGATGGTGATGGTGATGATGGTGATGACAACAGTAATCTAATGAATACGATGTGCCCAGCCACTCTGCATAACACCTTACACACATTATCTCATTTCATCCTTACCAGTATCCTATGAGGCAGATTCTATGATTGTTCCCATTTTGCACATGAGTTAACTGAGGCATAGAGGGGTTAAGTACTGTGACCAGAGTCACACAGCGAATAAGCATCCGAGCTGGGATTTGAACTAAGAATGTCGCACTCCAGAGCCATGTAAACTCACTGCTTGCAACAATGACAGCAGCAGCAATAGCAAACACTGTCTGCTCGTCTCTCGCTTTGCATGTGTGTGGAGCCTCACACACATTCTAATCCAGTCCCCCAGCAGCCTCTCAGGGGCTTCTACCCATACCCTGCACATAAAGAGCTTTTCCGAGTGCTGCATTAAGAGGCCTCAGCCGGCCTCTGTTTCAGTTTGGCTTCTAGGGAACCATTCCTGCCTGGGATCAGAAAAAATGGGGATGAGCTGAGCGTGGTGGCACACACTTGTAATCCTAGTACTTGGGAGGCTGAGACCGGAGGATCACAGGTTTGAGGATAGCCTCAGCAAATAGTGAGACTCTCATCAACCTAGTGAGACACTGTTTCAAAATAAAAAAAATAAAGCCTGGCATGGTGGTGCACGCTTGTAATCCCAGTACTTGGGAGGCTGAGACTGGAGGATCTGGGTTCGCGGCCAGCCTCAGCTACTTAGTGAGGCCCTCCGCAACTTAGTGAGACCCTGTTTCAAAATCAAGAATAAAAAATAGGGCTGGGGGTGTAGCCCGGAGGTAGAATGCCCCTGGGTTCAATCCCCGGTACCACAAAAAAAAAAAAAAAAGAAAAGAAAAGATGGGGATGCTGGTGCCTAGGCTGCCATCAACTCTCTGTAGGGCTGTGGGTTGATCATCTCTGGGCCTCCATCATTTCATCCGAAAAACAGTGGGCGAAGCACGTGTTCTCCAAGAGCCATCTTGGCAGCTCTAGGAGGAGGGAAGCACCGTCGAGAGGGCTGCAGGGGCTGGGCGGGTGCAGCCTGGCGTGTGTCTTGCTTTGCACTGGTCCCTGAGCCTTCTGCATCAGGCCTGCTCAGACTCTAGCTAGATGTGGTCTGGCTGCAAGCTTGCAGGTATGAGAGGGAGTTTGTGCACCATGGAACACGTGAGGGGTGTGTGTGTGTGTGTGTGTGTGTGTGTGTGTGTGTGTTTATGCCGTGATCAGCAAAGGCCTTAGTGAGTAGGTGATAACCTTTGAGCAGAGACCTGAAAACAGTGAGGGGCTGAGCCATCTAGTGATCTGGAAAGAGCATCCCAGGTGGAGGGAACAGCAGGTGCTAAGACCCGAGGTCCGGCTAGGCTCATTCATTTGAGAAACAGCAAGGAATGTGTGTGCCTAGAGCAGAACTTCTTGATGGAGACACTTCATTCCCCTCCCCCACTTAGGGAGTGCTGGGCGATGTCCAGAGACACTTGTGGATGGCAGAGCTGGGAAGGGGTGATGCCACCGGCTGGGGTGCTGCTAAACATCAGACAGTGAATGGGATGGCCTCCTCCTATACACAGTCACAGCAGAGAATTATCTTGGGTCCCAAATGTCAATCCTATGTATGCTGAGAAACCCCAGTCTTGCACAAGTAGGTGAGGAAAGTGTTAAAGTTGAGTCAGAGAAGGGCTGGGCCGTGTGGAGCCTCAGGGGCCAAGGCAGGGTCTGCTGAAGCACTCGCCACTGCGTAGCAATAATTGCTGTTATCATTAGTAGTAACAGCATACCAAACTCAGGCAGAACCCGCTGCTGCTACTGCACAGTGCTCCGAGGACTCCATGCATATTAACTTGTTTATAGCTCACCACAGCCGGCCGAGGTGGGCACGCTTATTACCTGAGGCGCCGAGGGGAAATGAGTTCCTCAAGGTCACATGTGTAGGCGGTCTTGCCCAGTCCTTCCCTAGGCAGAGCGCCAGGGCCTGGATGTCCCCAGCACCCAGCAAGCACCTGGCACATAGGATGACGGTTTATTGGGTATAGGTTTATTGGCATCTTAGTTTAACGTCAAATGCAGTCCCATCATTCTGCATATCTTTGGCATTCTGCTCAGGGAGGGGAGGCTGGAGGCTGGACCTCCCTGGTGACTGTCTTCCTTTATGTATCAGGGAGGAAAAGCCACAGCCAGGGCCTTTGTCCTGGGGTCCAGCTCCCAGCTGGAGTCCCCTGGTCACTCTGTTGTCTCAGGCCTCGGGCCTCCTGGCATGCCTGCCTGTCCTCATAGGCCTGGCTCATCCTATCTTTTTGTACTTCTACATATTCCCAGATCTAACGCCTCTCCCAGAATACACACACACTCCTCTGGGTGGGTCTTAAGTGCTCTGGTAGCAGATCAGTCTTAGCTGCGCTTTGTGTTGTCTCTTGGGGGCATTCTGCGCTTCTCTTGGGTCCTTCTGTTTTGTGATCCCTTGGCACACCCCTACTGTGCATCCAGCATCGAGCTGCACACCGAGGACACTGAGCGGAGCAATGCAGGCCGGGGTGGGAAGGCAGGCAGGTAAACCCCACGGTGAGCCGAGCCCTGTTGCCATCGCTGCTCCTGCCCACAGAGTCCCCCCGAGGAGGCCGCCTGCTGGACGGGGGGGCCTTGATGTTGGTGTGCTGCCTGTGGTAGACGGTGGGAGCCTGAGACCCAGGGGATGGGGAGGGAGGGGCCCAAGCAAGACAGAGCTGGCCAATTTCCTTTGCAAGAAGGAAACAGGAATTGGTTTGCTCTTAAAGGTGGGGCAGAGGGGAGGGAAGGAGAGGAGGAAGCTAGTCAGGAGGCAGGAGGCTTGACGCCCTGTGGGGTAGAAGGCCAAGAAGTTGTCCTGCAGAGGACATTAAAGAGCGGAACCCACCCTCCGTTGGAGGTGGGCTGCATTCCTGCAGTGTAAATGTCCCCTCTGTCCCATCCCCCAACCCCAGATGTCCAGCGCAGGAGGCTGCTCTCACATCCGCTTTGCAAAGTGGATTCGCAGTGGGCATCAGGGAGGGGCTGGGTATGGTGTGAAAGACAGCGGGAGCCAGAGGAGCCTGGAGGACGCAGTGACCACAGATGAGACCGCTCCTGGGGTCTGCAGGTGCTGCGAGGGGTCTTTGGATTTTGCTGGATATAGAATTGGGAGTCGATGCCAGGTTTTTCCAGAAGCTGAAGCGTGGCAGGGCTCTTGGCTAATGCACATCGGAAAGCCTTCCTGGAGGGGTGCACAAGGAGCTGAGCAGCTCTGCGCAGGGAGGGGGATCATCAGGCTCAGCATGTGCCTCCCTCAGGAAGGGGCGTCTGAGTGCCTCTGAAGGGTGCACAGGACTCGCTGGACAGTGAGAGAAGGTGGGGCATTCAAGGCAATAGGGACGGTATTTGCAAAGGCAAAGAGGACAAAAGACTTGGTTTGATCCCCAACTGTGTGGCTGGCTCCTAGGGCAGGAACAGGAGGGTGAGGAGAGCAATCGTCCCAGGAGGGCCTGCTGGGTGGGAGCAGACCCCGCAGGCCTGTGCTTCTGTGAAGGGACTCCAAACGTTCCCACATACACAGAGGGAGCCATGCAGGGCTGGGGGCTGTGTCCAGTTCTGGAGCCAGCCTGCCTACGTGTGAACCCTGGTTCCACCACCGACCTGCTTCACGTCTCCACGTTCCGCTCTACTCTGCAAAGCAGGCTTCCTGCTCCTTTCTGTGATTCCCAACCCCAGAAAGCTCTGGAAACTAGAATGTTTTCTTTTAGAAGCTTAGCACAAGCCGGGCGTGGTGGTGCATGCTTGTAATCCCAGTACTTGGGAAGCTGAGACCAGAGGATCCGGGCTCGCAGCCAGCCTCAGCTACTTAGTGAGGCCCTCTGCAACTTAGACCCTTTTTCAAAAATAAAGAATAAAATATAAGGCTGGGGGTGTAGCGTGGAGGTAGAATGCCCCTGGGTTCAATCCCCAGTACCGCAAAAAAAAAAAAAGAAGCTTAGCATAGATTCATTTGGCGGTCGAACCTGGCCCAAAGAACATGAGACTCTTCGTGGACTCCCTGTTCCTAGTGAGCATGTCACTCTGAGTGGCTGAGAAGTATTCAGGGTTTGGCCATGGCTATGATCCTAGATTCTCTCCAAGTGTTATGTAATCAGATGCCCCAGATCTACTCTATTGTCTTTTGAAATTCCAAAATTCCTTAATTCTGGAATACATCGGGCCCCAAAGGCTTTGGAAAGGATTGCATATCTGTAGTGTCTACCTCCTAGGGTTAAGGGGGATGAAAATCCATTTATTCAAGTGAAGTGCCAGACAGCTCAGAGCAAACACTCAATAAATGGGAGCCGTCACATGGTTGGTTTAATGATCTATCCAACTCTGCAATCTTGGGGTACCAGAGCCTGGGCCAAAGCTTGCTGCTGGCAGAGTTGGGGTGCGTGGGCAGCCAGGTGGAGGGGCGAAGCCATCTGCACAGACTGCAGCTCTGACTCAGGCAGAGCCACATGACTCCAGGCCTTTGTATTTAGTGATCACTAAGCATGCTGATCCAAAGGCCACAGCCCTGCCCACCTCTGGCCAATGTTCCCAGTAGGCATCCTGTGCTGTAGACCTGACCTGGCCTGGCCTGGCACGTCAGAAGCAGCCTCCAAGCTCCTGGCATCCTGGACTTCTCCTGTCACCCCTCCTGTCCTCAGCACCTGCCGGGCACTCAATAACTGTTCGTTGTGTTGAATCCACCTATTGACTCTAAGAAACCAGTTTTTTGAAGTGTCGCTCATGTTTCTCCTGCTCTTCTCTATCAGAGAAAGGGACTTCAGGAGAAGGACCCAGAGATAATGCTTTTTTTTTTTTTTTTACATCAAAGGTTACTCCTTTCTTTTGTTTTGAAAAACTGTTTCCCTTCACATTTTCCCTTCTGGAGCCTCTTGACTGCCCACTAATAAACAAAGAGCAGAGGCTTGGCTGGCTCCAGAGGGCTCCAGCTGTGGCCACCCAGGGATCCCTCCAGATGTGCTCCTCCTAAAGGGGCCGGAAGAGGCTCCCCCCCCCCACCTGCAGGAAGAAGCAAAAGGAGGCGCCTGCAGAGACCCCTGGGTCATGCTCACACTCCTCTGTGCTTTTCATAAGCTGGAGACTCCAGGTCCATCGCTTGCCCGGAGCTGAGCACACAGGCCCCCTGCAGGAGCTCAGGTCAGCCAAACTGGGCGGCAGGGAACTGGCATTGTATTAATCAGTCCAAAAGGGGAAAATCTGAAGACCCAGTGCTCCTTGGCAGGAGAGTGGGGGAAGCAGACCAGGCGGCGGGTGTTTATTTTTCACTTCTGTGGGCCTGGCAGGAGGAAGGCGCGCCCTCCCCCTTCTGCTGGGGAGAGAGGGAAGCTAGCCACTCAGGGACCTCGTGGTTCTGTAGAGTTTGAAGGGTCTCCGGCTTCTGGCAGGGACCACCAGGGCCAGAGGAAATCGGATAGCCAGGGACCCGAGTGTGTGTGGCGTGCTGCTGGGAGCTGCAGCCTGGGGACTGGAGCCTTTGAGTGTGACCTTGAAAACAAACATTGGCTCTTCAAAGATCCCTGTGGATGAGGCTGGGTGGGAGAGGACTGTCTGTACAGATGAGCTGCTTCTGTGCTGTGGCTGTGAGCTGAGCGTGTCTCCTTCTCAGTGGAAGGAAGGGAGCTCACTTTTTTTAGTAGATGAGGTTATACAACAAGTATTTACTGAGCACCTACTATGTAATGGGTACTGTTGTAGGCAAGGGGGATATAAAAATGAACAAGGTAGTTAAGGGCCCAACTTTTGGGAGCTTAGATTCAGGAAGGGAAAACTAATAAGTAAATCAATACATAAATACTACCATGTCGGATACATTGATACATTGAGTGCTATGGAGAAAAATAGAGAGACCTAGGGGTAGAAGGCAGGGATGGATGATCTCTCTCTCTCTCTCTCCCTCTCTCTCAGCATGTGTGTGTGTGTGCGTGCACGTGCGTGCACATGCGCACGTGCACGCACATTTCTGGGGGTTAAACCCAAGGGCTACACTCCCAGCCCTTCTCAATTTTTTTGTTTTGAAACAGGATCTAGCTGAGTTGCTGGAGTCTCGCTTAGTCCCTGGGGCTGGTCTTGAACCTGCAATTGTCCTCTCTCAGCCTCCTAGGTACTGGGATTACAGGTGTGCATCACCACGCCTGGCTCTCTCTCTCTCTCTAATACTTAACATTGCTGGAGTGTTTACTGCTCCAAGCAGTTTCCTAGGAGCCCCAAACCCTTGATTTATAACCATTAACCCTCAGAGCCCTCATCCTGTGTCATCGTCACGCAACTGAGACTTAGAGCAGTAGGCATCCAGCCCCAGGCATCATGGCTAAGATGTACTATAGACGACAGGAGCAAGGCTGTCTGACCTTGAAGGCTTATGACCATCTGGGTCACACACCTGTCCCCTGCCTCAGCTTCCCTGTCTGTGAAATGGAGATGGTTAGTGTGGGGACTTCAGGGGGTTGTTAAATGACACCTCTCTTCCCATACCCCCCAGCTTTGGAGCTAATGGAGAGATAGACCCCAGAAACATGCTAGCAAAGATAACACCATCTCACTGGTGGTGGGTGGGGGCCCGGCTGAAGGAGGTGGCTGGCTTGTAGGCAGTGGGTGGGCTTCCTAACACAAGACCCCAGCACAAGGCACCACAACCCATCCCCACCCAGCCTCAGGCAGCTCCAAGAGGCAGCAGGCCTCCCCCACAGGCGCTTGGTCTGAAGGGATCACAGAAGCAGAATGGGTTTCCTGTAAGCAGCCAGCTCCCAAAAGCAGAAAAGAAAGGAGGGAGGAAGGGGCTGAACTGAGCATGCGCGGCGGAAGCACCACTCTGTCTGGTTCAGTGGTTTGAGGCCTGGGTTCTACCGGAGGCACCAGGCAGCCTGGGTTCCAATCCTGGCTTTGCCCTTTGGTAGGTATGTGACCTTGAACAAGCTCTCCTACCTTTCTGGGCTTGATTTACTCGCTCCTAAAATGGGAGCAGCACTGGCGTACATCCCATGGGGTTCCTGTGAGGGGTCAGTGAAGTAATTCATGTCCTGTCAATTGTATAGAACAGTGCCTGGCGCATAGGAGCACTTACTACATAATAATAGGTTGAATCATATGTAGAAGATGTCAATATTTTTTTCTTTCTTTTTGCAATACCTGGAGTGAAACCCAGGCCCTTGTGCATGCAGGGTAAGCACTCTACTACTGAGCTCCACCCCCAGCCCGATATTCAATTCTTTTTGACCTAAAAGATAGCACCTTCATATGGGAGTTATTATCATTGTTGTTCCTTAGCAAGGTACCTATGGTAGAAGCGCAATGGGTCTCTCTCTAATATTGTATGTATGTGTTTTCTCCATAGCACTCAATGTATCCATGTACCAGAGGTGGTAGTATTTATGTATTGATTTACTTATCGGTTTTCCCTACCCGAACTGAAGCTCCACAATTCAGTGTCAGTTTGATCCTTCCATGCAAAGAATCAGGTTGGGGTAAGCCATCCTGGGACCCCGGGGAAAGCAGCAAGCCCACCCTCCCCACCCCTGCCCCGTCCAGGGTCCCCGGTGCTGTGGTGCCTGAGCAGCAGGTGTGGGAAGTGCAGCAACAGGCACAGCATGGACACGGCCCTTCGCGGACCTGGATGCTCCCAATTTATCACTTGGAGCAGAGCTGGCTGCCATCTGCGAGGTCACCCCTGGGCCTCCTCACTTATCGCGACTGCTAATTAAAGACAAGATTAACCGACCCTGGCCTGGTGGCACCTCTCCCAGAGCCTGGCTCTGGCTGGCTGGGCCTCAGCTGGGAGGGGCCACCCCTACTACTTAGGATGGTAGCCAGAGATGGGGGAACCCACCCAGAATGGAGACGTGGGTGAGAAAACACTAAGCCATCTGGAAGGCCGGGGCCAGCCGCAGCTCACCAGCCAGCTGGGTGAAAGGAGATCTTGGTCTAAGTGCGGGGTGACAGGAGAAGGAGGGGGACATGTGGACGTCTCCTTCCCGGTGGTATCTGGGGCACCTTACAACAGTTGTCCCATTCAGAGAGAACAGCTGTGAAGTACTGAGCATGCCAGGCACGAGGGAGCCACTTAATAAAAAATACATTTGTTGAATGGCATGATGGATGGGCTGTAGGTGCAGGTTGCTTAGTATTTTCAGTGTAAATTATAATAAGGACAAATCTCTATATGGGGCTTTGAATCGAGTGTTATTCTGTGTGTGTACAAATATGATCTGGATTATATATATTCATGTGGTCAAGTTGACAACCTAGATTAACTATCACAGTCACTCAATTCTCACAAGAACTCCATTAAAGACATTATTACCCCCATTTTACAGATGGCACAGAGAGGTTAAGTAACCACCACAAAGTCACACAACTAGCAAGTGTCAGGAGCAAGGGAAGAATCACAAGACTTGGGAGATCTTAAGGAATCATCCACTAAACCTAATCTTTGTCCAGACAAGGAGACTGCTTTTCGTTTCCTTGAAACCTTAGGATTGGCTGCAGAAGTTGGGGCTCCCACGGCAGGTCAAGGGGAGAAGAAAGGAAAGGAGAGAAAGTGTTTGTACAGATGGTTCCTGACTCATAATAGCTTGACTCCTGATTTGCCAACTTGACAGCGCTGTGAAGATGGTACACTCAGTAGAAGCCATAGCTCAGATTTTGAATTCTGATCTTTTCCCAGCTGGCAACGTGCAGTATAGTCTTCTTGTATGATGCTGGGTGGCAGCCCCACAAGAGAAATAACCCATTGGTACAGCGGATGGTATCAATAAATGGCATGAGATACTCAACGCGTGATTATAAAATAGATTTTGTGTGAGATGGTCCTGTCCACCTGCAGGCTGATGTAAGGCTTCTGAGCACATTTAGGGTGGGTTAGGCCAAGCTATGGTGTACAGTGGATTAGTTGTATGACATGCATTTCGACTTAGATTATTTATGGCTTGCAGTGGGTTCAGTGGGGCATAACCCCATTGTAGGTCGAGAGGCAGCCAGAGAGCAAATACTGGCCTCTAGATGCTGCGCCCGCACTATGTACCCACGCGTGCACTAAGCCCTTCCCACAGTCCTTGTGCTTAATCCTTAGAGTAGCAATACCTTGAGGTTGGTGCGAGTTTTATCCCCAGCATGTAGCTTTTACAGTTTGGACATGTTGCACAATGGTCCCAGAATCTCTGGGAAGGGGACATAGCATCAATTTTTCCCTCCACGGCCCACCAGGCCAGGTTTAAAGATGGGGACCACAGCTCCTAGGGGCTCATCCATCCTGAGGCCGAGTGCAGGGGGAGCTCTCAGTGCCTGTGTCCTCTCTATGACGGGGGTCAGAGTCCTCCCCCACAGCGCTACAGTGAGGCCCAATGGCATGGTGGGCGCCAGCTCCTCCCCGAGCCAGGAGTTCTGGAGTGCTGTTCCCTCTCCTGAACCATCTTTTTGGACCTGGTTATAACTTCCCACCTCCAGGGTAGACTCAGAGACTGTCTAGCACCCAGGACTCCAGCCTAGTGTGGTTTCTTGGGCTCCTTGGTACCTCTTGAACCTAAAGGAAGATAGCTGGCCATTATCAGGAAGGACATTGTGAATCAAAGAGAAGCAGCAAGGGGCTCTTGAACGTGCCTGATGTGACAAGCCCAGAACAAAGTCTCCCCGTCCACTGGAGAAGTTCCTGAGCAGGGCAGTGACCGTGATGCAGAGCTCTAAGAAGCTGCTGCGTGTGTGTGCGGATAGACTGTAAAGGCCTCTTCAGTGCAGGAGGATAATGGCCCAGAGGAGCTGGTGGAAGCCTACAAAATGAGGGAGGGAAAGAAGGGTTAGAACAACACAGGACAAGAGACACCCTGGCCTGGCCCAAGGCTGGGACAAGTCACAGCCCAGCCAGCTGTAGGGAAAGGGTGAAAACATGGACCGATAGCCAGACTCACTTGGTTTGAAACCCTTCCGTGCCACTTGCTAGCTCTGTGACCTTGGGCCTCTCTATTCTGACAGTTTACATCTGCCAAGTGGGCCTAGGAGATAGAACCTAGCCCCTGGGGACACTCTGGTGAGGAAATGAGGTTCCACTTGGAGGGGCTGAGGACGATGCCTGCCACAGACACCGTGAGAGATGTGCCAGTGCTGGCTGCTGCTGCCGTCATCCCTGCACCAAGCAGGGACGTCAGCTGTCCAGTTCAGCAGATGTATATCTGATCCAGCACTTGGGGCCAAACACAGTGGGGCACATTTGAACATCCAAGGCCCCACAAGGTTCAGCTGGGGTCGTCAGAGGAAGTCAGGGATGTCCAGGGTGTGACCTTGCCCCCTTGACATCCCTCAGCACCATCATCAGAGACAGTCCCCACTAGATGACAGAGGCCATCGTACCCCAGTGCCCCCTCTGCAGAGGAAGGATGATGCAGAGGCCTCTAGAGGCCCAGGGTGAGGCCACAGCAAGCTGGTGGCTGAGCGAAGGCAGAGGGGTCCCACGGGCAGTGCTTTGGATCATCGGTGCCTTTTATCCCTTTTCATTTGTGAACCTCGAAGGGGTAAGATTTGCTTTTTAATTGAAGTGTAATAAACATACAGAAGTGCACACATCAAAATTGTACAGCTCAGCGCCTTTCCCCCACCTGCACACTCAACCCCCAGGTCAAGGACCAGAGTGTGGCCAGCCCCCTGCCCCTGCCAGTCACAGCCCCTCCCCGAGCGCCACTCTGTCCTGACTCTTCAGCATGGATGAGTTTCATCTGCGTTTGAACTCTGCCTATGTGGACCCGGGCGGCCCGTACTCTTTCATGCCTGGCTTCTTTTGCTCAACACAGCGTTCATTGGATTCCTCCACGCCATCGTGTGTGGCCACATTTGACTGCACTGGGTGAAGACACTGGGTTTCTCCACTGTCCGGTGGACGGGCATTAGGTTGTTTCCAGCTTGGGACTGCCATGCACAGGACTGCTATAGATACAATGGGTATTCTAGACCATGTTTTGGTGACCAGGCATGCAGTCCTGTTGGGAGTGGAAGGCTCAGTCCTCTGTACTTGACATCCAGCGTGAGGTTTGAGAGGAGCCACTCAGCCCATATTTATGGAACCTGGATTCTGAACCAAACCCTGAGCAGGGCTCCCAGCTATCCACTGCCACAGACAGCCATCGCAGCTGTCTGTTTTTCTAACAAGGATGTGGCCCCGAGTCAGACCTGGGATGGAGCAGCGTGGAAGGTTTATAACAAGATATCAATATGGGAGTGCTGCTGCAAGTGGGTACTGTTCCCAACAGCAGGCCCTTTCCAAAGGATTAAAAGCTGTGGGAAGCAGGGCAGCTTGAGCAGATTAAGAATTCAGAGTCTGTTCTCTTCTGGTGTGGCTCAGCCCTGGGGGAAGACAGGCTAGACCATGGGATGTTGGGAAAAGGAATAGCTGGCCCCAGAGGAATGACAGGACATTGAGAGGACCTCCAGAGAGGTCAGAGGTTAGGATGCCCTTGACCCTGGAGGGACCGGTGACACGCATTGGGTTAGAGAGGATCATATGAAGAATCTTCAGTTACTACCACATTTTACCAGCTCAGGGATTGGTTCCCAGCCTCCCAGGGTGGTAGATGCTCCACTGGAGTGGGTTTCACAGGCAGCCTGTCCACCCTCTCTCACTGAATCATATTTCCAGGCTGAAGCTAGAGAGGCAGAACAGTGCAGGCCCCAGGAGTGATTCTGATGCCCCGCTGGGTCTGGGAACGACTGATTTAAGGAACTGTTTTAAGTCCACTGTGAGTGAATTTTTGACAGCAGTGCATGAAGGTTGCAGAATGAATAGAGCATGAAGGTTGCAAAATGCCTCAAGCTAGGACTGCCCGGCCTGGCTCGAGAACATCTTCACGTCTCCGTCTCCCCAGGCTCCTGGAGCCCGCCATGTTGGTGTCTGAGATACTGGCTCTTGGTGACTGGGGCTTAAAGCAGTGGCTCACATTTCTGCAGGATGGAGCAGGATGCAAACATTCCTCCAGCAGCTGGCCCCTGATTTGCTTATTTTACAGGGTCAAACCACCACTTCCTTCATTAAGCTGGGGAGAGAGAGGCAAAGGAAGGGGCTGCGGGGTCAGAGGCAGGGCAGAGGGGCCTGGCTGGCTGGTGGGGCTCAGGGCTGACTCCGGTGCTCAGCCTGTTGCCTGCCCCCTTGAGGAAGCTTCCTGGGCGCAGCGAGATATCAGATGTGAGCTGGGAGCTGCCCAGCTGGGCCTCCACCACCCACCCTCCTCCCAAACTGTCATCTGGGGACTTTGGTTTCCTGAAAAGTCCTGGAACCTAAAGTTGCCCAATTCAAAGGTAAGCACTTTGGACATCGTCTAATTGCCGGATCCTTCATCTTCACCCTTGGGTGTCAGGAGACCGGCATTCAATCCCAGCTCTTCCTTTGTCTGGGTGAAACCTGGATGTGTCAGATAATCTCCTGGGGTCTCAGTTTTGCCATCTGCAAAATGAAGATAACAGTTCATAAGGCTTTTACAAGAATTAAACGAGATGATATGCGGAAAGTGCTTAACACCATACGTGGCTAACAATGGCTACTCAAAAATGATAGTTCCTAGTTCAGTTTTACTGGAGAAAAATGGCAACATCATTCCTTCGTTCACTCGATCATTTATTCACTCTCGTTCTGCAGATATTCATTAAGCACAGTTGAATGTCAGGTTCACCCATAACATCAGTACTGTCGTGAGAGCCGTGAGACACTCCATCCTGGGGGAAAATGCACAAGCGATGGGGACAGGCTCCCCAGGGGAGGTGGTACCTGAGCTGTGTTCTGGAGACTATAGAAATCAGTGGACTAGGGGAAGCCAGGGTTGCAGGCATGTGTCTACCCGACCCCCACCCCTAACCGTGAGCTCCTTAAAGGTAGGGGACATTGGGTATGAAAGAACACATGACCTAGATGTGCTGGACTTACGCACATGCCAGCTGCTTCCGTGTACACACACGTATCACTCCTCCTTCATCACACATGCATATGCGAGTGCTAATAAGATGTTCATATAATAGGTGCTCAACAAACATTTGTCAGATTGAATTAAAGAAAAGCAGCTCTGTTTTCTGGTTGGGTGGGGTGCCCATCTTTTGGAGGAACACCACGTCAGCTGTGTCCACAGGAATGACAGTGCTCTGTGCTGGTTCCTTGGGGACTTTTTTTTTTTTTTGCGGTACCGGGGATTGAACGCAGGGGCGTTCTACCTCTGCGCTACGCTCCCGGCCCTATTTTTTTATGCTTTATTTTTGAAACCAGGTCTCACGAAGTTGCGGAGGGCTCACTAGGTAGAGAGAGAGAGAGAGAGAGAGAGGAGAGAGGAGAGAGAGATCGCACACGCGCACATGCGCGCTGAGGTTGGCCGCGAACCCAGATCCTCCGGTCTCTGCCTCCCAAAGTACTGGGATTACAAGCGTGCGCCACCACGCCCGGCCCCTTGGGGACATTTAGATAGCTATGTGCCCTGTGTCTGGATATGCTGAACCTTTCTGTTTAACAATCCAGGCACTGGGGCTCACTCCATCAAAGACAGCGAAAGGCCACTCCCACCTCCTCCTCCAACCAAAGTGAGGCCAAGGGGGTCTGTGGCCTCTCTCCTGCTGTTGCCCTTAGCAAGTGTCCCTGATACAGAGTTCAACGGGGATGTCAAGAGGCATCCCTGTGAAGAACAAGGGAACAAAAAGCTGACTGCCTCTCCACGCTTCTTAGAGTAGAAGTGGCAAAGCAAGCTATTTTTCGCGAGGTGGGAGGGTCATGGGTGTTAGCAGGCATGCTGGCACTAAAAGATGCCCCTGCTAGATGTGACAATTGAGAATATTAACCTATCAGTGCTGCTGGACCCCGGAAAGAAGCTGTTTGAATGCTGTCACAAAGGTGCTCCTTACACGTGCTTCCATGTGAAGGCTGCAGGTGTGTCAGCTGGTAGATGAGTACACCTGGGATTTTTAAAAACTCCGAGCTCAAAACAGTTACTCGATTTTATTCTAGTTTATTCTATTTTATTCAATTCCGTCCATTCTATTTTATGCACCAGCATGTTTCAAAAGGGATTAAGGATTGTTTATGAGGCTACACACTCAATGGCAAGATGAACTAAGTGTGAACTCAGTGACAAGAGGTAAGGGAAAAACAAGGGCGAAGACACAAAAGAGAGCCAGAGATGAGGTGACTCTAGAGGTGACTGCTAGAACATTCTGTTGACATGCTCGTTCAATGGAGTGAGCTCTGAGCTCTGAGCTTCCAGGAAGGCATTAGGAAAAGGGAAACCTCGTCAATTATGCCATCCCAGGGGTCATCAAACAAGCCTGGTACAGGGAGGAGAAAGCTGTGCCTGGTATGGAGATGGGAGGGGGCTTCTTGGAGCCCTTCGTGGAAAGGACTCATCATGGTGAAGAGGAGCTTGCCCAGAAGAATCCTTAGACAAAATCCTGAACTGCATTAAATAGCTCTGTCCACTGTGGCAATGCTCAGCATGGGACTCCTCAAACCACAGTTTTAAAAAAAAACTATAGCCAGGCGTGGTTGCACATGCTTGTAATCCCAGTACTTGGGAGGCTGAGCCAGAGGATCCAGGTTCACGACCAGCCTCAGCTACTTTTTTTTTTCCCCCACTGGAAAATCTGCTCAGTTTATTTTTTTTTTATTGGTGCATTGTAATTATACATTTAATAGGTGTTAGGCTATAAGAGTCATACATGCACACATTGCCCGATTTGCCCTCCCTCAAATCCCACCCCGTTCCCTCCCCGTTCCCTCCCTTTAGTGCTTTGCACAGTGATTTGAGTTTTATAAGTTTGGATGTATACCTCCTGCGTTTTAGTGTGTTA
>PVJS01009325.1:0-50650 GCA_004027185.1 Glis glis
AAACCGGGTCTCACGAAGTTGCGGAGGGCCTCGCTAGGGAGAGAGAGAGAGAGAGAGAGAGGAGAGAGGAGAGAGAGAGAGATTGATCGCACGCGCATGCGCGCTGAGGCTGGCCGCGAACCCGGATCCTCCGGTCTCCACCTCCCAAAGTACTGGGATTACAAGCGTGCGCCACCACGCCCGGCTTATTTTTTATATTTGAAACAGGGTCTCACTAAGCTCCAGAGGCTGGCCTCAAACCTGTGATCCTCCTGTCTCAGCCTCCCAAGGTCTGAGATCACAAGTGTGCGCCACCACACCCACTTAGAAGTTTATTGTTTTAGGAAGAATTCCTTGGCTTCATCCCCATTTCTTCTCTCTCTCGATGCTTTTGCATGATCTCTTTTGCATGTGACTTTTCCCTCTACTTCTTACCACCTGAGAGAGAAAGAGAGCATTTGCTGTGTCGAATCTCACCACCCTTCTCTTAGTTCCTTGACCATCCATCAGAATATTTTTACAATATTGGTGACTATTAGAGTCCTATTCATCCCAGGCAAATGGTGGAGGGCTGACGTCTTAGGTATCTGGAATTTAGAGGCTGGGCAGTAATTAATTATGGAGGTGGCCATTGGAAAAGAAGCAGTTCCATGGAGCGTGTTTTGAGCCTGTGTACATCATGAGTCCTTTTTCCAAATCTACTTCCCACTTTATGAGGCAGTATCCAAGATGTGGGGTCACTGGGCTAATCATAATTCCTGGGCCTATAACGACCCCATCCACCTGCTGTTCTGGTGTCCTCTCCGCCTTCCTAACATAAATGCTGGTTGCATGACATCCACACTCCTCTGGCTGAGCAGTTGTGAAGAGTGGGGTGGGAGTCGGGCTATATGCAAAGTCACATCTTCCTATCTTGCAGGGGAAAAAGAGATAGAATTAATCCAGTGTTAAAAAATGTGTCTTTCTACATTTATATTTTGGCCTTTACAAAGCAATATTGCTCCAGACACTAAATATGTTCCAAAACACTTGCTGTACAACATTTGGGAGGTTGGTGTTGCCCATCAGCAGGAATGTGAAGGAAGGCATCTGGGAGTGTGTGGAGATGGACTTCATTTCTGTGTGTTTAAAACGCAGCCTCGACAGACAACGCGTTAGAGGGATTGCTGAAAACAGTGTCTTTCAAAGGGCTGTGAGTTCACTCAATGTTTTCTTTTCTAGGATTTGTTCTGACCAATTTTTTGTAACTATTTCATTTATAGAATTAATGTAGAAAATGATATTTAAACATGTATCTAGTGCCAAAGATAATAAATAAGACTTCGCAGAGAAGAGCAACAAGCAAAACAAAATAAGAATCACTAATAAGAGGCTGCAGGGAATAATTAAAAGTATGAGTTGAAATTTACTTGAGGTTATCTGGTGTGGTGGCACATGCCTGTAATCATAGTATTTGGGAGGCTGAGACAGGAGGATCATAGGTTCCAGGCCAGTCTCACCAATTTAGTGAGACCCTCAGCAACTTAGTGAGACCCTGTTTCTGAATAAAAACATTTAAAAAGGGCTAGGGGTGTAGCTCAGGGTTAGAATGTCCCTGGGTTAAATCTTCAATACAAAAAAAAAAAAAAGAAAAAAAGAAAGAAAGAAAGAAGAGAGAGAAAATATTACTCGAAGTTCTAGTAGACTCAGAACTAAACAGAAAGTCAACTAAAAGTGTCTGAGATACTTTTGTTTATACCACTGTGTCACAGGCATTGAATGAAATAAGGTCAAGGTAGGTAAAGTCCTGTTCTCTCCTACTGACATAGTTTCTCCATTGTCATACCTGCAGTTACATGCTTTTTATTACCAATGGCAATATTTTAGATATCTTTTGTCCACATCTCATAAAACTGCCCCAGTTTAATTCATTTTATTGGCCAGTACAGATCTTTTACATTGTTTTGAAAATATCAAAAGGGTATAGTCGTTACTTGGTAAGATATGGTGTATACATAGGCACTCCAAGCCTATTTGCTGACTGGCTGTAGGGAAATTTACTCCTGAATGATATTGTGATGTGTCTAGGAAATGGAAAATATTCATCCACTTGTAGCCTGGGCAATCATCTCTGTGGAAGAGGGTAAAGGATATTTGTGAGAATAATTGTTCTCAATTTCATAACTCCGGGAGAGCTGAGAGTATGAAAACCAGAGACTTGTCATTTAAAAATCTTTTCTCTTTTAGGAAAAACATTTTGAAAAATGTATAAGAAGCTAATAAAAACAGAATTTATATTGTGTAACTTGCATCTCAAGTGTAAAATAGAAACACAATTATCATGATATATATTTTTTCTGTAGCACATTTCAACAACTTTGCTACATTGAATAATGCAGACATCTTTGATATCATGCAAGAGCCCAGAATTAGATACGAGACAGAAAAATACCGGCGACAACCCTTCAGTCAATCACAGGGGAGTCGGAGCGCGAGTAAAACTGCGGGATAATGGTCTGATCATTTGTTTCAAGTACTTTGAAGCTTCATGTTTCCTAAAATTCATAGGAAAAAGAGGGCAAAGAGGGGCTACCATGCGCCGATGTTTTCTCTATTTCTGAAATCTGAGTTGGACAGAGAGTTAGTTCTCCTTCAGCTTCCTCTCTCATCAGTCTAGAAAACGAATTTAATTTTACAAATATTTAATGCTGCAACTTTGAGGTCCCTAAGACCATGCAATAGAACCTATGTATAAAGAAGAAGAAGAAGAAGAAGAAGAAGAAGAAGAAGAAGAAGAAGATGGAGGAGGAGGAGGAGGAGGAGGAGGAGGAGGAGGAGGAAGAAGAAGAAGAAGAAGAAGAAGAAGAAGAAGAAGAGAGGAGGACGAGGAGGACGAGGAGGAGGAGGAGGAGGAGGAGGAGGAGAGAGGAGGACGAGGAGGAGGACGAGGAGGAGGAGGAGGAGGAGGAGGAGGTTAGTAAAGGGTCTGAGGATATAGTTCAGTGGCACAGCACTTGCCTAGCATGTGCCAGGCCCTGGGTTCCATCGTCAACACTGAGGAAAAATTAAAAAAAAAAGAGTGAGATATAATCTCAAGAAGTCTATGGATGAGGCAGAGAGACTAGGTGAGGAATTAAAGATTTGCCTCTTGTAACATCTTGGTAATTAAGACTTACAGCAAGTTAGTTGGGTTTGGTGGCACCTACCTATAATCCCAGTACCTGGGAAGTTGAGATAGGAGGATCGCAGGTTCTAGGCCAACCTCAGCAACTTAGTGAGACCCTTTTCCAAAATAAAAAATAAAAAAGGGCTGGGGGTGGAACTAGCAGGTAGAATGCACCTGGGTCCAAATCCCCAGTATCAAAAAAAAAAAAATGTGCAGTAAATGAGCCTCAAACATTTTTAGCAGTATTTATTTTGAGGTGTTTGGCTGTTCCTTATCCACGCAGCCCACTGAAGTTACCAGTGGAGCCCTATCTGTAAGAAAGTTGTGAATCACAGACTAGTAGTCAAAGTGCGAGCAGATCTTGCCATTTGAAGTGCTTTTTGAACAACAGCGATATTTTTACTTGTGTCTAAAGAGTACAAACTTTCCTTCAGGGAAAAAAAAAGTCAAATCATCTTCAAAATGAATTCACTATGTTTCCATTGGGCCTAAGAAAATGTTGATTTTAAGACTTTAAGTATGGGCAAGTGTTTGGGAGTTGTTTCTACCCAATCTTCCCACTGGGATACTAAGACACAACTTTTTAAAAATGCTTAGAATTTTAACTCTATGCAAATATTTTCAAAAAACATTTACTACCTGTGATACATTTTAAAACAAGACACTTCAATAACAACTTTTTGAAAAATTTCCCATCTCTCCACATGTCGTTTCTTGACACAACATCCTTGAAAAGAACACTATGTTGCGTGCTGGTAGAAACATAGTATTCAAGTGTACTTAATATATTTCAAGACTTCAATAGCTGTAATTTTTAAAAACTTAAGCCCCCAGAATTCCATAAAAAGTATAATTTCCTGAGTTGAAGAAGAAAATGCAGAGAGTTGAGGTGGCTTGGTAAGTCCTAGTCAAAGCTTTTACACTGTCTGCCATTTAGACTCTGGTACACTTTGTCCTAGCAAGGAGGACACTACACCTGGCATGCTCTTGACCACATCTCTAAGATCAGAAAGAAGCTGTCTCCCTGTCCATGGTCATTCGAAAATCACAGGCCATGCCATATAAGTGCTGTGAAGACAGGTATAGCAATCTTGTTTAGGGTATAAATAAATAAATAAATTCCTTGACTAAGCAAAGAGTAATGGGGCTTATGCCCGTGGTTCCAGCAAATCTTTGTTACTCTGAACAAGGGTGTGGCCAGATGTTCTTGCCAACGAAAGGTCAATATTTGACCCATGTTTTGGCTCAGTGCCCC
This sequence comes from Glis glis, assembly GCA_004027185.1. Lineage (NCBI taxonomy): Eukaryota > Metazoa > Chordata > Mammalia > Rodentia > Gliridae > Glis > Glis glis. The sequence goes on from PVJS01009325.1 coordinate 4,380, forward strand.
TAAGAGCACAGGAATCTCACTTTAGGGAAAAGGACTGTTGACATTTCCTCCAGCGTGGTCACCTACCCCAGGCCCCACCCTCTTCCACTCCCCAGTGATCCACCTGGGCTCACCAACTACATGCCCTTTGTTTTCTCTGGATATTTTTTTTCTAGTCATTGATTTCCAAACACAGCTACTGATTAAAATAGTAAAGAAGCTAATCACTCTAATGTAAAAACCTTGACTAAAACTAGAAACAACAGCTAAGAAAGAAGACTGATGAAGCGAATAATTACTCATATCCTGTTGTTAAAGAGTAACCCACAGCTCATGGAAATGACTGCACCACGTCAATACAATCTATGACATCAGGGTGTGTCACGGGGAGTCAAGGTGCCTTGACCCTTGCAGATTAGTGTGGACAGATGAGATAAAATGCACATCCTGTGTCCTGTTGGTTTTGATCAAAACTGCCCATGTTATTTGCAATCAATTGCTTTGGTCTTTCCTGGGCACTTTTTAAAACTACTTCTGTTTTCTGAGCTGAAGAAAGACAGATTAAACACTAAGCCAGAACCTATTGACTAGAGGAAGAAGCCTAGGGCCCTGGCCATAAGAACCAGGATCCTCTAGTTTTTATTGGTGTGTGTGTGTGTGTGTTAGTTACTAGGGACTGAACCCAGGTACATTCTACCTGCAAGCTACACCCCCGGCCCTTTTTATTTGTTATTTTAAAACAGGGTCTCTCGAAGTTGCTGAGAGTCTAGCGAAATTGCTAAGGCTGTCCTCGAACCTGTGGCCCTCCTGTCTCAGCCTCCCAAGTACTGTGATGACAGGTGTGCACCACCACGCCCGGCACAGGTTCCTCTAGTTTTGACTTTGCAGCCAACTAAGTGGGGCAAGCTATGACCATTCAGAGTGTCATTCCTTCATCAGTCAAATGAGGATACTCTTGCCTGCCTTCTCTGCTTGCCTCAGAGAGTGAGGGTGAGTATTTGAAGAGATGATAGATGTACGGGGATGTTGAAGTTAAAAGTGCCCTGCACATGGAAGTGATTATTATGAGAAAAGAGACTGCTACAGGCAACTCAGCTGGAAAAACGAGGTTGCTAGAGCTGCAAGCCATCTGAGAAATCAAGTCCAACCTCTCATTTTACAGACAGGAAAACTTTGACCCAAAGAAGAGTGAAATGCATAGAGAGCGCCCGTAATTTTAGATAATGATAATCATTAGGGGACTTACTCTGGGCTCCACAGTGCTCTAAGTGCTTTATATATACTATTTCATTTAATCTTTTCAATGTCTCCATTAGGTAGGGGTGAGGCTCTGGAAACTGACCTGCCCAAGGTCACATGCCTTGTTTACCAGCAGAGACTCAATCCAAATGAAGAGTTTCTGGTGGCAAAGTTCGTGATTTTAGCACCTTGGATGGTTAATAAGCATTAAAATTAGATTTCTTCCTTCTGTCTTTGACGATGATCTGGGAGAAACTACATCATCAACAGACAGAAAACAGTCAGAACTGTATGTAAATCCATATAGAATTAACTACATGTCTTAAATATGTTTTCCTTTAGTATTGTTAAACAACTATCTATTTATCTTTTTTTCTTCTTTATTTTTGTACTGAGGGTTGAACCCAGAGACATTCTACCTCTGAGATACACCCCCAGCCCTTTTTTTTTTTAATTTCGAAACAGTGTCTCGCTGAGTTGCTGAGAGTTTCGCTAATTTGCTGAAGCTGGCCTCAAACCTGCAATCCCCCTGTCTCAGCCTCCCAAGTCCTGGGATTACAGGTGTGCGCCACCATGCCTGGCTCTATGTGGTTTTAAGATGCTCAGTTTTAGAGGTTTTTTTTTTTTTTACAGAGAAATGGATACCCCAGAGCATTGAAAAGTGCTTATCTCAACATTCCTCATGTCAGATTATTTTCAATCACACTTGTAGGATTGGAAGAAGCTAAAATGGCTGGTAAGAGTATTCATTTCAAATGCAGTGTGTGTGTGTGTGTATTGAATGATCATGCATCAGTAAATTATTGATTGAACTTTAATTAAATAATTGCTAAAGAGGCCCTGAGGTTTACCTTCATTTGTTCCCCCACCAATTTCTTCCTGAGGTAGCTGAGAAGAGGACAGTTACTTAACTTCTAGAAACTCTGCAAATGGGGCCTCATTAGGAGCAGAAGCACGCCTGAGAAGAGACAAGCAGAGGCAGCTGCTCGGTCCAAATTCAGTCAGGTTCTGAGCAAGGATTGCCTTTCTTTATTTTTTATTTTATTTTATTTTTTGTGGTACTGGGGATTAAACCCAGAGGTGTTCTACCTCCAAGCCACACCCCCCCAGCCCTATTTTATTTTTTATTTTGAAACAGAGTCTCATTAAGTTGTGGAGGGCCTCACTAAGTTGCTGAGGCTGGCCGTGAACCTGTGATCCTCCTGTCTTGACCTGTCAAGTACTAGGATTACAAGTGTGCGCCACCACGCCCAGCTAAGATTGTCTTTCTTCAGTTTATTTTTTCTTGAGGCAGGCAATGCTGGAAGAAACTTCATCCTTCCCAGATTTTTAGGTGCAAAATTAAATGTGGTAATAGCTACCTACCAGCTAGCAGGGGCTCTTTCTAGTGCCTGCTTACCCTGTCCCCTCCATGCTGTCAAAATCTGGAGCCTCACCCACCCCCTGGCATCATGAATTTTAAAGATGCATGGGATTTTTGCTTGTTTTTCCTTTTAAAAATGCTTTATTGGCTCTGAAGTCAAGATCCTAAACTCCTTCAGGGAAGATTGCTGGCACTGGTATGGCAAGCTTAATTTTGTTTTGGGGCAAAAGATCATTAAGTTAATAAAATATGCTCAGCATATTTCAGAGGCTATGCGGTCTCCAAATACATGCAGAAAAAAAAAAGAACAGGGTCAATGAAGCTAGACAGGAGGTTATGAGGATTTTTTAAACAACCAGAAATAATTAAAGGGGATTTATGAAGAGTCTTTTTCCAGCGAGTTCCAAAAATTGCTCATAGGTGATAATGTTTGTTCTTTTATTTTTTCAAACCTGATGTCTATTCTATTTCCTGCATTAAAAACCAAATATGCACCATAAACTTTTATATTTACCATACATAAAGGTGCACACAACCTGCGTGTGATAATTCTCCTCCCTCAGAAAGAACAGAATTCGAGTTCTAGGGGATTTGTCCTGAGGTTCAACTCTACTTTTGTCCTTTTCAAGGAACAGATGAATGACTGCCCCCACGTGAAAAGAGGAGGCTTTCTGTTTCCAAAGAGTGAGTGTGGAGAAAGAAAGGTGTGTAGAAGGGACTAGGCTGTGTATGATAGTATACAAAGGGCATGTCTAGATTTTCCCAAATGAAATTTGAACAGAGAAGAAATCAGTTTCAGTTTAGCAGATATTACTTTTTGATTGGGTAATCAACTTCTATCCAAGCATAACAGACTTTTAGTCAAATATTACCTATTAGTATTGAAGAGAATGGACTTACTTGGTTTCATTTTTGTTTTGTGGTGCTGGGGATCAAACCCAGGGCCTCACACATGCTAGGCAAGTGCTTTACTACTGAGCTTCACACCCAAGAGGATTGCAGAATCAAGGTCAACCTCTGTAACTTAGCAAGACTCTCAGCAAACTAGCAAGACCCTGTATCAAAACAAAACAAAAAAAAATTTGAAAAAGCTGGGGATGTAGCTTGGAAGTACAATGTCTCTGGGTTGAATCTCTAATACTAAAAATAAATAAATAACCATATCTATCCACAGGGAGAAATGAAAATGTGTACCTTCTTTAAATGCACATTTTATGTACTTTAAAAGAAAGTTTATCCTGGCGTGGTGGAGCACGCCAATACTCCCAGTGCTTGGGAAGCTGAGACAGGAGGATTAGTTCAAGGCTAGCCTCAGCAACTTAGTAAGACCCTGTTTCAAAATAAATAAATAAATAAAATACGGCTGGGGGTATAGCTCGGAGGTAGAATGCCACTGGGTTCAATCTGCAGTTCAAAAACAAACAAACAAATAAAAGAAAGTTTATCCTGTTCTGTGGATGATATTTAAACCTTATAAGTAGGTTTTATTCATTTTCAACATATTCATGTTCAAAATCATGCTGAATGAAAGTAAAAGTAGAACTGTCATGCATAAAACCAACTGGTCATACATTTATTTTTAAGAAAGAACAAATCCAAAACCCAGACACAAGCACTTATCAAGAGAGACCTAAGCATTATTTTTTTAAAAAATCTAAGCAATATTGGAATTCTTTGCTGTTTTGAAATGGCTTCATTTTATTGGCCCTTCATACACTGGGGTTGCCTGGCCCTGTGCACAGAACACTCTTTATTGATATTTGCTTGGGAGAGAGAGCCCTGTTATTGGTGCTATAGGAAATCTATTTGGAATATTGAGGAGGAAAATTCACCAGATATATCCTCATCACGTTTTTAAAACAGATCCATTTTGTGTTATTGCTAGGGAAAAGAAAAATTAAAAATTAAATACTCAGTAAAGGCTTAGTGCTTCACCTAAGCCATTGTAAATAGCCTGAAACTTAGAGACAGTGAATTAAGAATTCCATGTTGAATTGGAAATTAAAAATAGATGCAGTAGTGAGAAATGTATTTAAGGCCCTGCCTACACTGCAGTCAAAATCATGTTCACAAAAATTAGGGATGATTCTTGCTAGCCTGCTGTTAACGCAATTTTTCTGGCCAGGAAAGATAAAAATATCTGAGACTTTTCTGGTTTATTATTATTTTGAAAAATTATTAATTTTCTTCCTGTTATAGATGCTGATGCAATTAACATGTATTTACCCTTTTGTTTTACAAATATCAGGTTGAAGAGCATGTGAAGTGGCAACATTTAAAATATATGCAACATTTTTTTCTTTTGGTACTGGGGATTGAACCCAGGGTCATTCTACCTCTGAGCTACACCACCATCCCTGTTTTATTTTTTATGTTGAAATAGAGTCTCACTAAGTTGTTGAGGCTGTCCTCAAACCTGTGATCCTCCATCTCAGCCTCCCAAGTACTGGGATTACAAGCGTGTGCCACCATGCCTGACTTATATGTGATATTTTAATAAAGTATGACCATATCTCAATTTGTTTAGGCTCAATTTTCATGATAAATTCCATATAAAAGACACTTAAATGCAGATCATGAATAGGGGCTTGATCAAATTATAATGCCTCCCTTTGGGGCACTGAGGATTGAACCCAGGAGCATTCTACCTCTGAGTTATACCCCTAGCCTTTTTTATTTTGAAACAGGATCTCCCTAAGTTGTTAAGGCTGTCCTTGAACCTGTGGTCCTACTGTCTCAGACTCCCAAGTACTGGGATTACAGGCACAGGCGTGTGCCACCACACCTGGCTTATAATATCCTTATCCAGAAAGAACATGGCTTAGTCCCTTCTGCACATTTATACATGCACATACACATAAGCAGATGTAAACTTTGAAGTACATTAAATAATAAAAGAAACTTCTTCTGTAAGAACATGTTGCCAAGCATTATATGTTCCCTAATAAAACTGTTCATAAATTAAAATATGAATGTTTACCAGTAGATCTCAGATAATCATCCTTTACCAGGGTATACATAATTAATATCTCAACTCATTCTGGAGTGGGAAATTCATTGACATCATTGGGACAAGTTTAAGTAGGTGTGTTTACAATTTTTATTCCTTACACTCTCAGAGGAACTTTTTGTGTGTGTGTGGTACTGGGGATTGAACCCAGGGGCATTCTACCTCCAAGCTACACCCCCAGCTATACTTTTTAGTCTTTATTTGGAAACAAGGTCTCACTAAGTTGCGGAGGGCCTCACTAAATAACTGACACTGTCCACGAACCCAGATCCTCCTGTCTAAGCCTCCCAAGTACTGGGATTACAAGTGTGCACCACCACACCTGGCTGTAAGTTTTGTTTAAATTAGCAAACTGACTTATGAAATTTCCATTTATGTTTTCAATTGCACGGGTCTCCACCTGTCATCTAGGAAGCTGGGAAGCATTTTCACCGTCTGATTATTAAACTTTTTAATACTTTCTTCCTTCTCCCTGAGATGTACCATGCACAAGTCGTAGTCTTCCTTCTTCCTATCCTCTTTCACAGCTTTGTTAGTTCCATTTTATCTGGTATGTGTGTTTATTATCTATACCCCTTAATTCCACTTCTCACTCGATTTTATTCCAACTCTGTCTTCTTTACCTCAGGAAAAGCTGCTCATTTTTTCTGTCCCCTGCTCTTCTCTTCCCCTCTGTAATCTAAAAGATGGCAGTGTTAATCATGGTGATAAGTCCCACATCTGTACAATGAAGTCAAGAGTTTTAATGTAATGTTAAATATAATATAGAACTATTTCACTTGATTTTTAAAGCTCCTGAAAGTGTCTAGAAGTCCCCATCAGACATTTTCTATACATCTCCACCTAATGTTAAGTCTTCTTTTAATGAAACCAGCTATCCTTCAAATACCAGCATCAAGACTGAGGGTCAGGCTGGTCACAGTGATGTCTTCCTGTAGTCACAGCTACCAGAGGAGGCTGAGTCAGGAGGATCCCTTGAGCCGAGGAGCCCAGGAGGCCAGCCTGGGAAATCCTACTGCAAAGGATTAAAAAAGAGAGAGAAAGAGAGACAGAGAAAGACAAAAACAATGAGAGTTCATATTTAATATTTAATATTATTGCTCTTCTGTTTTATCATTGTGGAAATAATACTTCTTTTCCTATCACTGTAAGTTGAGTAATTCCAGTTACTCTATAGTTTAAATAGGCATTTGTGGGCTACACCTCCATTCCTAGGCTTTTGCCTGGAATTACAGCACAGGTTGGACTCACCCAGTGTTCTACCTGCTTCTATCTGTGCCTTTCCGGCTGCTCATTTGTCACTATGCAGTTAGAGTGATTGTTTAAAAATATAACCAGAGACAGATGAGACAGATGTGGTGGTGCACACTTGTAATCCCAGTACTTGGAAGGCTGAGACAGGAGGATTGCTGGTTCAAGGACAGCCTTAGCAACTTAGTGAAACCCTTAGCAACTGAGTGAGACCCTGTTTCAAAAAAAAAGAAGAAGAAAGGAAGGAAGGAGGGGAGGAAGGAAGGGAGGGAGAAAGGAAGGAAGGAAGGAAGGAAGGGAGGAAGGAAGGGAGGGAGGGAGGAAGGAGGGAAGGAAGGAAGGAAGGGAGGGATGGAGGAAGGAATGAGGGAAGGAAGGAAGGGAGGGAGGGAGGGAGGGAGAGAGGGAGGGAGAAAGGAAGGAAAGGAAAAGGGCTGGGGTGTAACTCAGAGGTAGAATGCCCCTAGGTTAAATTCCCAGTACCAAAAAATTAAAAAAAAAATAACCAGAACTTGTCACTCCCATGGCATCAACACTTCAAAGATAACATAAAATAAGATCCAATGACCTAAATAAAATATATGGCCTACCAGACCCTAAATAATGTGGCCCCATTACTGCGCTAATTGTCTATCTCCCTATTCTCCTCTATCTCACCATACTTCAGAAAAACGGAAGTCTTTGCTGTTTTTCCAAAACACCAGGTTTGTTCCCTCTCCTAGAAGTCTCTCCAGATTTGCTCAGATCTGGACTCGTGTCACTTCAATCTGGCTAAAATTTTAGGTGATAGTTGAGTAGCCAGATGGGGAGGGACTGAATTATGTGAGAGGAGTCGGATCCAAAACAAGGGAAACTTGACAATCATCAACGCCAAGACAGAGTGTGGGAGGCTCTCAGAGAAGTAACCGGAAAAAACAGCCTTGTTCTGGGAAAGGGCCCATAACTAGGTGACCTGGAAGAGCGCTGTGTCTGGAAGAGGGAAGCGGTAAGGACTCCCAAGGTGCAAGGTCCTCCCGTGTCTCTGGTGTGAGCGCTGTGGAAAACGTAGGAGAATGATAGGGTCAAAAGTGACCTGTTAAGGAATGTGAGGCTTCTTTATTTTGAGACCAGGTGTCACGAAGTTGCAGAGGCCTCACTAGGTAGAGAGAGAGAGAGAGAGAGAGAGAGAGAGAGAGAGAGCTGAGGCTGGCCGTGAACCCGGATCCTCCGGTCTCCGCCTCCCAAAGTACTGGGATTACAAGCATGCACCACCACGCCCGGCAACTTTTCCATTTTCAACTAATTAAAGGAAGACCTGCAAACTTATCATCATCTCTGTATAACAGAGTACATTGAATCTTGAAAGTTTGAACATCTAACCCAAAAATGCATATCTATTTTGGCTTCCTCTTATGCCTCTTCTTACAAAAATCCACTGGCTTTAGAATAGAAAAGCCAAGTTTAGAAATTATGTGGTGTTAGATTGAGTATAAGTTTGCTGTCATATTTTAACATACTTTTATAAATTTAGCTCTCAAATGATCTACAGCAGTATAATTTGTAAATTAAAAATGATATAATTAATACAAAATGATTCAAAGAATCAAAATAAAACAGAAGACAAATCCTCTGAATAATGGAGGCAGATGAAGATATATTATATCCTTACAGGTTGACAGAATTTATACATATATATGCATACACACGCACGCACTCATTTAGTTTACTCATACTATGTTAAAAACCAGATTAAATGCGGGCGTGATGGCACACGCTTGGAATCCCAGTACTTGGGAGGCTGAGACAGGAGGATCTGTGTTCGCGGCCAGCCTCAGCTACTTAGTGAGGCCCTCCACAATTTAGTGAGACCCTGTTTCAAAATAAAGAATAAAAAAATAGGGCTGGGGGTGTAGCTCAGAAGTAGAATGCCCCTGGGTTCAATCCCCAGTACCCCCCCAAAAAACAGATTAATTTTCAAATGTTAGTAATGTTAGAATTACAAATGATAAATTCTGTATTAGAGAAACACGAAAATATTTAGAGCATGATTTTCCTTTATTTTTATTTAATTATCTATTTAGTGGTGTTGGGGGTTGAATCCAGGGCCTTGCATCTGCTAGCAAGTGCTCTACCATTGAGCAACATCCCCAGCCCCATGATTTTACCTTTAATATGACTATACTTATAAAATGTAAACTAAAGTCAATCATGGGAGAATCCAGTGTTATGGAAGAGAATAATCATTGCTGTGGATAAGTACTTCACAATACTGGAAAATTCTAAGTGATAATGTCTACAAAAATAATAGCTATTATTATTATTAATTGCATTTTAATCCCTGAGAATATGTGGATAAAGGGTTTTCCTTCCTCCTTTTTCTTAAATTAGAAAGAAAGAAATATTCACTCTCCAAAAATGTATATAAAGTAATATAGAACTTAAGAAGTAGTCAGAAAATGAAAAAAGAAAAAAAAGAGAGAATACTGATGTAATCAAAACCTTATAAGGAATATATTAAAATTCTGCCATTAAATATATCATTGTAGACACATTACTATGACAATATTTTCATTTTTATGTTTACACAATAGTCAAAATACATTTGGCCTATCAGAAAATAAGAAATACTTTTTCTACTAGTCTTTAATATAGGAAGAATAATTTTCTATAATGGAGTCGATAGAAATTGGAGATACGAGATAGGGAGAAGAAAGGATGCTTTGAAGACAGAAGGTAATTATTATTTTTAACATGGGTATAATTTCTACTTCCCTACTTATCAAGATTAATTAATTGTTGGTCTCACTGGGCTCTCTGATATGTAGTTTATAGTATATATAATGGCTGTGAAATTGCCAGTTATTTTCTTAAAATTACTATTTGAAGCTTGCACATTTTATCCCAAAGAGAACAGAGCCGGGGGTAGAATGGTGTGGAGGGGTATTAAGCATGGTGTGTGGTTCGTGGTCAAGTCTAAGCAGGTGTTTTGCAATAATGATGCTACGGTCTTTCCATGCTGCCTTTGGCTGCTCTCACTGAGACCTACTTTGTGCACCAGACACTGAACTTTGTTAGCAAATCCATCAACCAAGACAAACAAGGCCCACCGCTGCCCTCCAGGAGTGTGCAGGCTGCTAGGGCAGCAGACAAAGGAATGAGCATACGATTAATGGAGAGGAGTCAGAGTTTTCTACTTGGCACTGAATACATACAAGTGTTGGCAGTGCCATTTCTTATCATAAAACTTAGAACCAGTGATGTATGCATGCATGTTTGTATCACTTTGAATTTCACCATGATGTATAACTATACTGCACCAATAAGAGTATAAAATTTTAAAATAAAAATAAAACAAAACTCAGAGCATGTACATTCAGAGCACTGGTTTCTATAATGTATTGTGATTCATGCAAATAATCCAAGTTTTCTGGGGGATTCTTTTTGTTTTACAAAAACAGAAATAAGGATTTTTATTTGCTGTATTTTCCACTCTTCTTTTGGGCACTTTCCCTGTGGGGATTGATTCCTCTGGGGCTGACCCATTGGAGCACGACAAGGATGCAGAACAAAGGGTATTCCCTCTCGGCTGTGGTCCTGGAGGGGCAGAGGAACTATCGACCCTGGCAGGAAAGCAAGGCGCTCAGGAATTCTTTGCCTAGCCTTCCACACTCTCTCCCAGCCCCCACTGTTGCTACCTTGGCGTGATCTTTGGTTTGCAAAGAGAAAGAGGGGAAACTTGCTTTGTTCTGAGGGTATGAGGGATGACCACACAGGTCTGGCATCTCAAGTAGGGGAGGGAACACTGAGGCAGAAGATACTCTTCACAATAGCACAAACAGCAATCTCAGGTGTGACCACATACTGTTTCCATGGGCCATATAGCAATTCCTTAAGGCACTCTCTTACACACACACACACACACACACACACACACACACACACGCACACAGTAGATGGATTTGTTTCATTCCCACCAGAGTGGGAAAACTTTGCCTCATTTATGATAGTATAAAAATCCACACTGTTTTTTTCATTCTTTTTTGCATGAACTCAGATACTACCCTTAAAAAGAAATGCCCAGGATCATTCTTTTAGTTAAAGACTAACCTGTAGGCCACTGACTTTGGCCTCACCTATGCTGTATGGTTTGTTTTTCATTGCTATAACAAAATTCCTGAGGTAGAGTACTCCATAAAGAAAGCATTAGTTGTTTCATATATAATTTAATAATTAATAAGCAGTCAATGTGTTGTGTCAAAGGCTCTTTTAGTCCAGAACTGGAGAAAAAGAAGTACCTATAAGGTGCAGGAATAACTTTGGGGCCTTCGGTTCCAAGGCATACCTCAACAGGACTCCATGTCAGGTCTTGGCTCGCAAATATCTTTTCCTCAGCACCCAGTGTGAGCTCTCACTATGTTATCTAGGCTGGCCTTGAACTCCTGGGCTGAAGCAATCCTCCTGCCTCAGTTTTGACAGTAGCCTCAGAAATAACACACACCACCTTGCCTATTTTTTGTATTTTTATATAGCTCATTTTTGTATTTTTATATAGCATTCCAAATTCTCTGCAACCAGAGATTCCATTTAGCTATGGTATCCCCTTTAAAAACAATTGGAGCCAAGGGTGTTGCTCAGTGGTAGAGTACTTGCCTAGCATGCATAATGCCCTGGGGTCAATCCCCAGCTCCACCAGAAAAAGAAAAGAAAATCAAAGCATGTTTAGGGTTCATGTGACATTGTTCACATGAAGATGAAGCAACTGAATAGGTAGCTGTTCTCCTAAACACTAGCTTAAATGGGATTTATTCATGAAGATGAGGGATTTCGTAATTAGTTTGGGAGTGGGAAGCATGTTTAGGGAAGGGATAGTAATTTGTGGTAGTAAACTTAGAGAGCGATCCACAAAGGGGATCCTGGGTGGAGGGACTGTGAGGCCTACAGTCTTATGACTTGGGAAGGTAATCTGAGATAGGACTCACAACCTGTGGACTGAGGACCAGCACCCACGCATCACCTGGGGGCTTGAGAGAGATGCAGAGTTTCAGCTCCATCCTGAGCCTAAGGAAGCAGAATTTTCAGTTTAACAAAATCCTCAGAGGATGTTTATCCTCATTAACTTGAGACATCCTGCTCTAAAAAAAATGTATTTTTCATTTCCAAATAAAACCTAATGGAAGCTCTATAACTAGGAGAGTTGAGAAATGCCTCTCTTCCTTCTTTTTCTGTACCAAATGACTTTCTGCTTCTAGGAGACAGGATTTAGTCCTGTGCTATTACTTATGTATTTTAATTTTGTTATGGATTAAGTGGGCTTTGAAACTAGCCCAAAAGCCAAACCAATGCATGCAGTATAGTATCCACAGGGAAACGCATTCTGATTTAAATAGCTAACCTCGAAATAAGCTTTTAGAACCCAATTCCATTATAAATTTGGATTGCCTTTAGTCATCCACAGAAAAGAACTATTCTATGAAACTAAATTTTGGTACACCAATATTTAAATAGCAGAGTCAAAAATATTAGAATTTCCATATTTAAATGTCTATGACAGTGAGAAAAGAATCAAATATCTAGGCAAAACTGTTTACCCCTCACTATCATAAATTTAAATATAACAAATCAAACTTCTAAAAACCCATGGTAATTTTTTATTGAATGAAGAAATCAAAACACAGCCAATGAATGGAAAAATGATTTCTTTTCAGATTGCTTGTGGATTAAAGACAAAGCCATATCTTATCCATCTATCTCTAGTCTCCAAAAGTATGTCTGGAATAAATAAGCCTCATTAAGTTCTGAATGAACTAATGGAATGAGAAAATCAGAATCTAGTAGATAAAACAGATTCTCAGAAATGATTTGGCAAATCAACAAAAATGTAGATGATGTTAAATCAAAAGTATCATTTAGTTAATAGAACTAGATGATTCAGGGTGACTAGTACATACATGCTAAATTAAGATAGTATGTTTTACATTACTGAGGATAGAAGATTTTTCAATTAACTTAACAATTGCACATTTTGTTTAGATGCAATGAAATAGTCTGTGGGCAAGAGAGGTAAAATTTATAAAAGGTTATAAATTAATGCATTGTCTTTGCAAGCCTTCCAGTCTAGATAATCATTCTTTTGTAGAGTACTGCCATTCAGGTCCATTGGCAAACTTTCAACCTCTAAAAATACAGGAGAGTGAAAAATAACTCACTGATTAATATGTATTTAGAATATTTTGTTCAAAGTCATGTCCTCCAAAATATAACTATAGAATTAGATTATGATGGAGTTAAGCTAAGAGTTTTATACCTTTCAAATCCTTCAAAGAGTTCTAGTCAATTATTCTTCCATGACAAATCAATCAAATCCCTGCAATGTGAAAAGTTTAGAAAATGCTTAGTTTTAATTCAGTTCAAATCAACTCCGAAAACTCTCAAGTTATGAATGGAGTGAAACAATATACTTCAACTATAACCAGCACCTAATGACCGTAGATATTTTCAGGTTAACTTCTTCTAAAATTGAATTCATAGTGGAGGTAATACCTATATGTAGTAAGCATTTATTTGAAAAAAAAACAGCACTTAAATTTTTCTAATATTTCCTTTCAGTGGCAGTGGAGAATCATCAAAAGGGCTAAATCGCCAAGAAATTAGCCACTTTCAATCTACGTGCTCAGATTGCTTTCTGAGTAAAAGCAGTTTGTTTAGTCTCAATTTTTATTTGCCTTAAAACCACCAATTTTAAGAAGTGCTTCTCTTAGGCCTACTATACTGCAACTAAAGAGTGTGTGACCAAAGGGTTCAGAGTCCGTGCTCACATCAGGAACACTTTAAAAACACAAGTCATTTATATCTCACTTCATCTTTTATCTTTCCAAAGTAGATGGTAGTAATGTTTTTCAACCATTGTCATATTTCAGTAACTCTACCTAAGCTTCATTCTGGTGTGTGTGTGTGTGTGTGTGTGTGTGTGTGTGTGTGTGTGTGAGAGAGAGAGAGAGAGAGGAAAAGAGAGAGAGAGAGAGAAAGGGCATACTTTATTAGGAAGCAAAGAACAGCACAGTGACCAATGGATGAAGGCCACTCAATCGGCATCTTACACATCATACTCTGAAAAACACACAGGATGTTTTGCTAATAAAAATCAACCTGAACATGGATTCTTCTGTGCGACATTCCCAACCTCAACCCTTTCAGGGGTTGGGAAAACTCTCAACCATTTTCCTGAAGGCAACTGTGGTTCAATAGAGATGAGCCCCTCAGGGGTGCCATCTTGTTTCTTATCAAAAAAATTTTATTTAAGTTTTATGAAGTCTTCACTTGTGACTTTCATTCTCCGTTCTTTCAAGGCTGTTAGATCAGCTTCTGCATGTATTGTCTTGGTGTCAGCGATAGAGAGGCCCTGCTTTGCCAAGTCAAGTTATCCAGGGTTCCATCATTGGCCCATGTCATCCTGCTTGTGTGAATCTGAAAGATGCATCTATCAGTCTTTACAGGCAGGGGGAACAATATCTTCATGTCAGTATGACCTGGTCTGATAAATGCTGAATCCAGTTTCTGTTCAGGTTGTGGTCATGATAACTTTCATGTCTCTCCTTGAATCAAATCCATCCACTGGTTCAATAGTTTCACCATTGTTTGCTGAATTTCTCTCTCACCACCAGAATTTGAATATTGTTTGGTCCCAAATGGCATTAATTTCATCAATAAACATGGTGGATGGTGCATGTTCTTCAACAACTTGAAACAACTGCCATACAAATTTGAGCCCAGCCCATTGCTCAGACTTGAATAAGTTCAGAGTCAACCACTCTCAAGAGAGTGGCGAAGGTTGAGTTCACTATGGTTTTGGTTAACAAGGTTTTATTTGTATTGGGGGAGCACAGAGAAGGATTTTAAATCCATATCTTTATAATATTCAGGATGCGTGAGAGGAAGGTCCACAGCCTCCTCCATTCCCTGAATTTGGTTGTCCAAACCCCCATACAGCAGAGGCTTCCTGAGCGCTTCTCCGTCCTCTACTGTGTTCAGGGGATCTGGGTCATTCATTAGCGCGCCCCTCAGATTACCCCCTTTGGATCTTTTCTTCCCCTTGCTTTCTTCTCATGGCTTCATTTGCTCCTAATTTCTGATGGATTTCTCCTCTATGAGAACATACTGTTTAATTCTAACTTCAGTAGTCTAAAGCAACATTGCATATGAGTTGTTCCCATTGGCATTTGGTGGCAGTATCTGGTATCTTTTCTTCTTTTTCCTGCTCTAATTGGTACAGGAAGTTTATATTTCTTCTTCTTGTCCCTATCATCCTTCTCACCACCTCCAGCATCATGACCACCACTCTGACCTTGACCCATCTTGCCTTGGCTGCTCCAGCTGCCACTGCTGGAAGTGTGCATTGTGCATTAATGTCCCAAATAGAACACAGTTATTGAGTGCCTACTCTAGGGTAGGCACTTCAGATGCTGGGATATAGCAGTAAACAAGACAGGTTCGCGCTCTCTCGCTCTCTCTCTCTCTCTCTCTCTCTCTCTCTCTCCCTCCCCCCCTACATGCTAGAAGGGTCTAGGAGCGGTCAGGCAAGAAATACATCAGGAGATATCAGTTAATTAGAAGTGCTATGATAAAAAGTAAAATTATCTAATATATGGTGCCTGGTGGATGACCTTAGATTATATATTCTGCAGAGGTCTCTCTAAAGAGATATATGTAAACTGAAATGCAAAAGAAGGTGCAGGCATATAAGCATCTGGGATACAGGAATTCCAGGCAGAGAAAGAACATCTAATGCAGAAGCTCTAAGATGGGGAGAAGCTGTGCATGCTTATAGAGTAGAAGGAAAAAAATGTGCATGAAGACAGTGGCTTGAAATGAAGTCACAGGGGTAGGAGAGATCTAGATCACACAGGGCCTTACAGGCAAAGGGGAAGACCTTGAATTCTTTTCCAGCTGAAATAGGAAATCTTTGAAATATTTTAAACACTGAATGGCATGAGCAGATTGAGGATTTTGAAAGCTCACCCTGGCTGCTGTGTAGAGGGGCAAAGTTGGAAGCTAATTCAGTCTGGGGGGGGGCAGGAGGGCGTGTACAGTGTGGTAGGAGTGAACACAATGCACAGCGGATGTTTTGTTCAAAATAACTTGGAGGGAAGGGCAATGGAGGCACCTATGAAATGCAATGATCCTACCGCTTTGCATAAGGGTATGTTTTTCTGTTTTATTTTTAATGCCACGATTATCATGGTTAAAATTCTATTGACTTATAGAGACAAAACCAGCTAGAAAGATCAATGTCTTCATAGAACACCCTTTGTAGACTCCTCACATTTCTTTATCACTCTGAGAAATGAGAAAACTTGTAAGTCACCGCCCCTCTGAGTAGTTTGGAATGTTTTTTATAAAACATCTGATTTACCGTTTGCCTCTGAGCTGTTTAAGGGCAGGGACAGTGTTAAATTTGTCTTTCCATCACCTGGGCTCAGCACAGAAAGCTCAACAGATTCCTGATGATTTCATATGCAACAAATGAATAAATTTCACTTGTCTCTTTTCTACTCGTATAAAATGTGCAAGTGCCCCTTAAAATGTATCCCTTTAGCTATTCTGACACTTGGAAGAGTCGTTGCATCAGAAAGATTTACATTAACTTCTACATTGGAGTTGCTTAATAATGGAACATTTTATTTTAAAGATATTTAATTAAATTAATGTCAGTACCAGTACATGGATAATTATGCTTATATTTCGTATTAGTTTGCTAGAGTTGCTATAATGAATACCATAGACTGAGCAGATTAAACAGTGGAAATTTATTTCCCCACAGTTCCGGAGGCTGGAAATCCAAGATCTAGGTGGCAGCAGGTGTGATATCTGCTGAGGTCTTTCCTGGGCTTGCCATTTGCCACCTTCCTGTCATGTCTCCACAAGGTATTTCCTCTGTGTGGGCACACCCTGATGCCTTTTTGTGTGCCCAAATTTCCTCTCCTTATGAGGATGCCAGTCATATTGGATTAGGACCCTTTCTAAAAGCCTCATTGTAACTTCATCCTTCATCATGTCCTTAAAGGCCCTGTGTTCAAATATAGTCACATTTTAAAGTGGAAGGGGGGGTATTAGGCTTCAATATAGTTTTTTTTTTTGAGGGGATGCACAATTCAGTTTATGTTTCTTTCTTAGAAATGTTCATTCATTAACAATAAGAAAACAAACACTGTATTTCTGTGATGAGTATATGCCAGGTTGACAGAAGAAGAAATATGTTATCTGGTCACTGACCTCAGTTCCTGGCACAAGAGCTTTGGAAATGCTTGGAATTCCCTGAGTGAAGGGCCAGAGGAACATCTTTGGTTATCCATAATAAATCCCTCTCAACTGTACCTGAGTTTATGCTAATGAGTTGGCTCTTGAAGGATGGGGGCCGTTTTTCTGGGGAACCATCATATAATTAAAGGGCTGGACCTATCACCTCCTCCCCATGAGCTGGCGACAGAATGGAAAGGACTGGCAGGGAAGTAAATGCGGATGGGTAATAATTTAATCAATCATGCCTATGTCATGGGACTTCTGTAAAACCTTAAATGAGGATCCAGAGGGCTTCCAGCTTAGTGAGCACATGGAGGTGCTGGGGGGTGGGGTCCATCAAGAGGGGACATGGAAGTTCCCTGTCCTTTTCCCAAGGCTGAGTCCTATTCCTCTCTTCTCTTGAGATGTATCTTTATAACAAATTTGTGACAGTAAGTAAAGTATTTCTTTGGCTTCTGTGAGTAGTTACAGAAAATTATTGAACTTGAGGGGGGAGTTTTGGGAATCCTGATTGGTAGACAGATCTGCCAGAAGTGTAGGTGACTTGGGGACTCACTCATGCTGAAGTGGAGTGGGCTTGTGGGACACCAGGTTTAATTGTATACACCCCATTGTTATCTACAGAGAATTGGACAATTGCTTGGCATGGGAAAGCCACACATCTGGTGTCAGAAGTGTTGTGGATATTAAAAAAAAAAAGATTTTTCTTGGGTTAAGGGTGTGGATCCATGATAGAATAGTTGTTTAGCATGTGTGAGACCCTGGGTTTGAACCACAGCATTATGAAAACAACAAAAAATGGTGAAAAGAAAAAGGTTTTTCTTTTAGCTAGCCATTAACACACACACACACACACCCCAGCCTTGTAAGGTAAGTAATATTACTTACTGATGAGGAAATGGGGGGGGCCAAAAATTAAGAGAATTGGGCAACGGCTCCCGTGGCAGCATGCTGGGACTAGGATTGGAACACAAGCATGTCGTGGTGACTTCAAGGTGTGGTCTCTTAATGACTGCATAATGTTGCTAACCCTAGAGGATTATTGTGAATGTATGTAATAAAGTAGTGCATGTCACATACTTGGCCCAGTGCCTGGCCACACAGTGACTCGACAGATATCAACTGACATCCATCGCCCTAGACCTGAAGGACAACAGCATTTCAATCACACCTTTCTGGCTCTCCTGGTTTTACTGGCAAGCCAGGTTGGAATATACTTCTTTCAAAAAAATTGGCCAGCCGGGTGTAGTGGCGCATGCTTGTAATCCCAGTACTTTGGGAGGCGGAGACCGGAGGATCCGGGTTCGCGGCCAGCCTCAGCTCTCTCTCTCTTTCTCTCTCTCTCTCTCTTTCTCTCTGTCTCCCTGTCTCTCTCTCTCTACCTAGTGAGGCCCTCTGCAACTTCATGAGACCCGCTTTCAAAATAAAGCATAAAAAAATGGGGCTGGGGGTGTAGCACGGAGGTAGAACGCCCCTGGGTTCAATCCCTGGTACCGCAAAAAAAAAAAAAAAATTGGCCATGATGATTACATCTCTCAACTTACTGTCAAATCCTGCTCACGATTTCAGTACATGCCTCGGTGTACATATGAATTCATAAGAGCAAGATAATGAAAGTGCTTTTAAATTTAAAAATAGTTTTCACAATTCTAATGCTTAGCAACTAGCATTAAAAAGGGAAAGAAAAGCAGAGTAACATTCCCTTGCTTTAAAGCCCATCTTGTTTAGAAAACCATCTCTCTCTGTGCATGCTTTAAGCCAGCGGGAATCAAAAGAACCTATATAAACTCCTTGTTTAACATAGCAGTAAACTAATTATTTAAGACCTCCACCATGAATAGTACTTACCACTCATACTGATAGAGGTCAATGTTAGAATGAAATATATATGTGAAAATTAACTCCCCAAAATAAGAAAACGCCCAATAGTTTAATGCAATCAAAGATGACTCTAAGAAAAATTTCTTTTGTTATTTTGCTATAAATGGGGTCTCAAAATGTTTACTAGCAATAATTGAGCCTTGGTTATGAAGTCTGTAATCTCTTTAAAATGCTCCAGAAAAAGAAAAACCAACAACAAGAGTATAACATCAGCGATGAGGCCATTAGTGTGAGTTTTCAGTCTAGGGTCAGGCAGCGGCTTCATGGAGATTTTCAAGATGGTCAGCGAGCAATTTATCAGGACAAGCCCCTTTTTGGAGGTAACTAGAGCAACTGCTTCAGCCTTCTGCCTCTCAACACCTGAGACTTGGCTAATTAGCATAGTAAATGTCAGAAGCAGTTTTTATCTGGGGAAATTCATGGTTTATTTATAGGCATGATGAATGTTAGAAATGGGCCATCGTTGGTGACTTTAAAGGTGTTCATGGATCTTTAAAGTGTTTAGAAACTTTTTATCCTTATGTGAATCCAAGAAAGTCTTGAGCCTGTGCAGTGGGGAGGGGACCCAGGCAGGGCTCTTAGACAATCCTGTGTCCACTCATTGGTTCTGAGGTTTACTAGCTGCCCAAGCAGACCATGAAGCAGAGAATCCTGCCTGTGGATTATTGTTCTATCTGTCTTGACTAACTGTCCTGCAGAACAGAGAGCTGGTGCGTCTTTGAGTTAATAGAGCACGTTGTTATATCTATTTTAAACCTGCTTATTAATACTTGTTTGTTAAATAAATGTGTATTTGTATGGTAAAACTGGGTCTGGGATTTGCTTCCTTGTAAAGTGATAGTTTGTCAGGAAGGAGCCCTTCCTTCCCAATCAAGGTCTTTCAGGTCCCATAGAATTCAAGAATTGGGTCTAATGAAAGGGGTTTAGGTCAATCATGGCAGCATTTTAGGGGATTCTTTTCTATAACTTCGATCTTTTTCTACGGGAATGTTAAGATGAGTCATAGAAGGAATCAACTTATGTGAATCTCATTCATCAAATGGTTCCAAATACATCCTTAAAATAATAGTGAGATCACTGGAATATTTTCCTTATTTCTTAGTTTTCGATTAACATTCTTTTCTATATTCCTAGAAAACTATACAAAGCATGCTTGAGAATTTAAATGTTATAAATTGAGAAAATATTATAAATTCCTTATCCTTGCAAGCAAAAGAGAGAGAAAAATGTAGGAGTCAGAGCCTTGGCCTTACATTTCATAAACTGTTTTGCCCAGCACCTTGGGTTTGGCAGAACACAAAATGCTTTTGCCAAACTTTTTTCCCCCTCATTATTTAAAGCCACATGTTCTATGAAGAGGATTTAATGCATATGTTGCAAATATATTCTAAAAATATATTTTACTAGCAGCGATTACTGGGCTAAGGTAAGCAAGTCTGACCATTAGCCCATTATAGCACAAGCCATGGGATTGTTTTAACTAATCAACCCCTTGCTTATGGTATGACAGAGTGGAATTTACCTGCAGAGGAAATGGATTTTAGTTGAACCAGGAGGAATTGAGGTTATTCATATTTATCACCAGTGAGATTTATTAAAACTTGTAATATATGGAAGGCTTAGGAATGTAGCATGGATTCATTAGATGAATAAAAATTCAGAGTTGGAAGGAAGGGGGCTTTGGCAAGTTGCACACTCATGTGGCCTCAGTTTCTGCTTCTGTAACATTTAAGGGCTGGTGTATGTTGTCGAATCCCAATCTATTCATATTAAGGAGCGCTTTTATTATGTGCCCATTCACCACGGGCCTTATATTTCAAAAATTTTGCTAACCAAACTGTGTCTAATGACTAATAAAACCTTTCTCAGATTTTTATTAATGAGACATATTAAGCACTGCCTTTGTTCAGTGTAAAATATCCAGGATTACCACACTGGGTAGATATACTGTTGGCCAAGGCCAAAGAAATTTGATATTTTAGTTAACCTGGGCAAGATGACTGGTGAAATTTATTATTTCCATTAGGCATTTTAAAATATGGGCAGTGCCAATTGTGTGAGGATAATTGGTTCCAGAAAAGGACCATTTAAAGTTCAGTCTGTGTAAAACAAGGGTCACTGCCTTGAAAGTTTACATCTAAAATAATGAAAGTAACTTTATTGTATTTCACTTTTGTTTATGGTACTGGGGATTAAACCCAGAGGGGCTCTACCTCCAAGCTATAATCCCAGCCCTTTTTTATTTTTTTATTTTGAAACGGGGTTGCTGAGGGCATCACTAAGTTGCTGAAGCTGGCCTCAAACCTACAATCCTCTTATCTCAGCCTCCCAAGTACTTGGATTACAGGTGTGTACCACCACGCCTGGCTTGTATTTCACTTATAATTGCAGTTAAGAATACATCTGTACCTAAAGATACCATAGAATGTTGAGAAGTGACAAGAATGTTTGGTTATTGTGGCATATTTTTTTCCACAAACATTTCACCTACATTTAATTTTCTGTACAAATTCACAGAGAAAAGATGCTATGGAGGAAGACAGAGGGGCACAAAATGGTCAAAGGCCCAAACACCTCCTCCATACTTTGATATTCTTTGATAATTCTCCTATGCAGCCTCATCACCCCTGCCCAGAACCTCTGACTTGGGTTCGCAGGTGGTTCTCCTGCTGTACTGGCATGATAGGGCTGAATGAACGCTAGCATCAAATGACCATCAAAGAGAACAAAGATGCTGAAGCCAAAATCAGCCAGACCTAGCACAGACATGGAAACGGGGAGGCTGCTTTTTTAACAGGGCCAGTTCATGAGAGATGTATTTTCCCTTTCATATTACAGTTACCTTTTTCCCTCCCTCCTACATTGCAACCTGATACCTTTTGCAAAGGGTCACAGTTTGAGGATTCATCTTAGATTAAATTATGGGGCATTTCCTGCAAGAGAAATCGCTCATCGTCTGTTGTCCATTGAAACAGTTTCATTAACTTGGTTGGTCCAGGAGCTCTATGCTGGGAGCCGCTGGGCTTCTTTAGGGTTCTTCTGTCTCCAATATTCCGTGTTTGGTTACCTTTTCTTCCTTCCTTCCTTCCTTCCTTCCTTCCTTCCTTCCTTCCTTCCTTCTTCCTTTCTTCCCTTCTTCCTTCCTTCCTTCCTTTCTTCCTTCTTCCTTTCTTCCTTTCTTCCTTCTTCCTTTCTTATTGAAACTGAGGTCAGAGAGGTTTTCTGGAGGTCACATGGCCAATTACCGGCCAAAGTAGGTCTAGAATCTTCTTCCTTCCTCTTTCTTCCTTTCTTTCTTCCTTTTGTGGGGTGGGGGAAATGGTGGGGTTGAACCCAGGGCCTCACACTGCTAAGTGGATGCTCTACCACTAAGCTTTTCCCCCAGCCTCAGGTCTAGAATCTCAAAAACTGGCTTTTATAAAAATAATTTAAAATTACATTTTGTAGTTGCAACTGCTTATACTTTTTTTTTTTTTTTTTTTTTTTTGCGGTGCTGGGGATTGAACCCAGAGGCATTCTACCTCCAAGCTACACCGCTATCCCTATTTTTCATTCTTTATTTTGAAACAGGATCTCACTAAGTTGCAGAGGGCCTCACTAAGTAGCTGAGGCTGGCCGCGAACCCAGATCCTCCCCTCTCAGCCTCCCAAGTACTGGGATTATAAGCGTGGGCCACCACGCCCGGCTATAATTTTTTTAAATCTAATTCATGTCTTGCCTTTAAGCTTCAAGGTATTAAAATTTGATTAAATAGAAATGCAAAATATTAAAACCAACAACAGTTTCTTCCTTAGGAAGCCTCATGAGTTTTACAAGGGTATTTTTAAAAATATATGTTTTTAAGCCAGGCATGGTGGCACCTGCCTATAATCCCAGTACTTGGGAGGCTGAGACAGGAGGATCACAGGTTAGAGGCCAGCCTCAGCAATTTAGCAAGGAGGTCCTCAGCAACTTAGTGAGATCCTGTTTCCAAATAAAAAATAAGATAGGGCTGGGGGTAGAGCTCAGAGGTAGAATGTCCCTGGCTTCAGTTCCCAGCATGACAAATAAATAATAAAAATTTAAAATTTAAAAATATATTTTAATCAAATAAAATATTTTTAGTCTGGTGATTAAAATAAGCAGAAACTTCAGATACTGGCAAATCAGAATAGCACAATATTTAACTTCTAAAATTTAGATTCAACTTAGGTTAAATTATGGAATATTTCCCCTATAAGGTGATTTATTCTATTTTATAACTAGAGAAGCAGAGAAACCACCATAGTACGTAAAAGTGCAAGGCTCTCTGTAGCTTTACATCAGCAGAGTTGGGTATATATATCCCAGATGTGCCACATGAAACACGGCATAGCTACAAATCTGCTGTATAGAAAAGGCATAAGAAGTTTCTCTAAATGTGTGACACATGGGAGCACCAAATGTTAAATAAGATCAGTGATAAGATTGGGCATGTCTTTTTTTATACTGATCAGATATAATCACTGATAAATGTTTTTCAAATTAATTAATTGGGCAAAATGCTTGTTACTCAGGAATAATGAGATGCAGAATTTAGGGATGGCTAAACTAACATTTCAATTTCCATGTAAATCTTCAAGAAATTTATTTATTTATTTATTTATTTATTTATGTATTTATTTATGGCATGTTATAAGGAATTCTGCAAAGCTGCCAAAAGAATTATGTTTTTGAGCAGGCACATTCTTTGGAAGTGAGGAAGGTAGAATGTTCTGATTGAAACGATATTATCAGATTTTTATGTTTAAGGTGACAGTTGAAATTAAACTGCCTCCCAAGTACCCGCGTTATAATTTTCAGCAGAATATATTTATTTATCTTTCCATGCTATGACATTGCAAATTAAGTGGAAAATAGGCATTTCACCTTCGATTCGGTGGTAAGACAAATTGAAAATAGTTCCTCTAATAAAAAGTTATTTTACTGTTTTTATTGACAGATGTAAACTATTGTTTTAAAAACCGGGAGAATGAGGAAAGAGAGAGGGGGGAAAAAAGGGAAAACCTTAAGACTCCCCGTGTCGCTGGGTAGGCTGCTGGTGAGATGCTGAGCCCGCAGGCTTCTAGGGAGGGGACCGGCATTCGTGTGCCTGGGTTCTCAGAAGCACACAGCAGAGGGCCAGATGGTGACAGTTTGGGGAGAAGCGGGGCTGTCAGCACCAGAACATTCGGGTTGCATACAGATGTTCCGTGTGGGCTGGAACACCGGGGAGCTCGCCGAGCCCAGAGACAACCTTGGCTCCGGAGTTACTTAGGAACAATTCACCTGAATAATGGGGAACACAGAAAAATATTTCCTAACCGGTAAGGTATTAGTAAGTGGTTATAAAATATAAGAAAATGTGTGTGAACTCTTTGAGGTCCTACTTCTTGAAAGTCTAGTGAATGGAGTGAAGACAGCGTTGATTTCCTCATCGAGGCACAATGTAGCACAGTGCCTTGGGAATCTCACAGGCTGCATATGAATGGGTCTCTGTGCTGTCTTAGTGGATCGCAGCTTCTAAGGCTGCAATGGCTCCTAATGTCCCAGATAGTGACAGCCTTACTGCGGGAGATGAGGCACCAGGCGCAATGCCTGCTCCAGACCTCACACTGTCCTTCTATTGGGTGTTACATTCTTAATTTTGCTGTTGTCCTTAAACCTTGATTTTTTGTTTGTTTGTTTTGAAGGGTGAAAAATCTACTGTTCAGATTGAAATGTACTGAAGAAAGGAAGGGGGATGGGAATAAGAAGGACATTGAAAGCAAACAGGGGAGGGTAGTGGTAGTTGAATCATTAGAAATATAAAGCTAGAAGGAACCAAAAAATCCTAGTTCAGCCTGGCCTGTCTTGATTCAAATCATCCTTTAGAAGTGTGTGTGTGTGTGTGTGTGTGTGTGTGTGTGTGTGTGTATGTGTGTTACTGGGGATTGAACCCCAGGTCATTCTACCTCTCAGCTACACCCCCAGTGCTCCACCCCTCTTTTAAAAAAAAAAAAACTACTTTTTTTTTTGAAACAGGGTCTCGCTAAGTTGCTGAGGCTGGCCTCCAACCTGAAATCCTCCTGTCTCAGCCTCCCAAATGCTGGGATTATAGGCATGTGCCACCATGCCTGGCTTTGAATTGTTCTTTAAATAATGCTCTTTTTAAGCTGGGTGTGGTGGTGCATGCTTGTAATCCCAGCACTTGGGAGGCTGAGACAGGAAGATCATAGGTTTGTGGCCAGCCTCCACAACTTAGCGAGGCACTCTGCAACTTAGTGAGACCCTGTTTCCAAATAAAAATAAAATAGGGCTGGGGTTATAGCTCAGAGGTAGAATGCCCCTGGGTTCAATACCTAGTACCACAAAAAAAAGCTCTTTTTAGATGGCTATTTTTGTAGAAATCTGTGGGCATAAAAGGGTCATTGGTTTCATTATGAGATATAAATGTGGGTTCCAACTTTAAATCGCTGAATAATAGCATGTGCTGTCCAGAGCGTGCTAAGGGCATGACCTTCTCTACTGAGCCTTAAGGTAGAAGGTGGCTTTCAGTGTCCTCCTGAGGTAACACAAGAGACCTGGAGTTTACAATTCTACGTCCATTGGCACAATGGCTTTGTTCTTCCACAGGACAGACTGTGGAAGGGTTCTCTCCCTGGTGTTCAGAGGAAGGTGAGATTCGTGGGATTGTGGGCGTGCTCTGCAACTAGGAATCACCCTGCTACTCCCTGACATCCCCAAGGATGGCGAGAGGCAGTAAGAAGGAAAATCTGCTTGTCTAAAAGTGAATGTGTTCATGCATCCTTTAGTTTTTTTTAACACAGCCTATAGATTAAGAATCTTGATCTATGTTGTTATCTAGGCATCGATAAGAAAGAAACTTGAAGGCCTACTACAGAAGAGAAAACCGAGGCCATGCAGCTATTTTGCAGCAGATTTCAGAAGGAAAAACAAGGGCTTCTGATTTCCTGCTTATCCTGCAGTGTTTTCCGTGGTTAGACATGCTCAGGCTTTAGAGTTTAGAAGGAATATTGGGATTTGACTTAAGCTGTCTACCAACCTTACTCTTGATCCAGAACAGGTGTACACTGTCACCAATTTTTAGTATTCTCATCCTCGGAGGCAGGAGTGGGCCATTCCCACCCAACCCACAGAGACTGAGAGTAGAGAAAAGCAAATCCAGACGCGTTAATCCAAAGAAGTGGGGGCTGGTCTAAGAAAGCACGGCGGGCCCCTGCAGATGTTATCTGATTTCCTCCAGTGCAGCTCTGCATCCAACAGCCTTTCATGATTCACTTCTGCATGCTAAAACTTTTCAAACCCTTTCCCATACATTATCTCCTTTCACCTTCACGGTTAGCACTTTGTTTGAAGAGGCGGCATGGAGAACCCATTAGGAGCACAGATGTTGTAGCCAGTGTTCAAAGCCTGCAGGACTGTATGTCTTTGGGTGAATTGTTTCACCTCTCTGTAAAATGATCACAGTATTAGCAGCCTCTTCATAGGTTATCTGGAAGAACACATAATAGTACCCTTTATACTAAACTATCAAAAAGTGTTGGCTGTAATGAGGAGACTGGGTATCTGAGGGGTGAAATCATTTAGAGACTAAATTCCACCCAAATTTAAGTTCACATAACCAGAAGACCAGTAAATGATGGAGTTAGCACTTGAATGCTAGTTTAATTATGTCAGCTTTAGACATGAGTTTCAGCATTAGAATATCATATGGATATTCCGTACGCGCACACACACACACACACACACACACACACATACACATACATATGCATATCTGTCAGTATATACATGTACATATGTATCTCTCTCAAGTCTGAGAAATAAGAGAAAAAAGCCCATTGCATCCATACAAAATTATAATGCATCTTATGGTGTTTTACTTATATATGAATATTTTTGACTGTGATCATGAGTTGTTTGAGGACAGGGACTCTCACTCTTTTTGTTGTTGTTGTTGTTGTTGTTGTTACTAAAGTCAGGTATATAAAGACCCTGGCCATATGTACAGATGTTGTGGAATGAACAATTGAAGTATAATTGAATGAATGAATGCACGTGCATGGTTAACAATGAAAGAGATACTCTAAATCTCATAAATAAAAGCAAATAGTTTGGAGAGGTTAGTTCAATGGTAACCCCCAAGTTATATCACCATGCTACTAGTAGGAAAGCATTTAATGCAAGCAATGTCCACCACCCAGGCAGCCTCAGGGGCCTATGAGAACTTATTCTTGGAAAATTACAATTAAGGGACTAACATGCTTGGAATTGGGTTTTTCCTCAGTGTAGGACACCCTCCCCTGGTGGTGTTCAAAGACCAGTTTTCCTTTTCTCTGTTAAGATTTTCCTTTCCACCTGGAATCTTTGGTGGGGCAACAAAGAGCTATGAAAGCTATGCTTTAACAACCATCTAACTTTTGATTCCATTTTCTGACTCCTGGATCACCCAGGTGTCTATTTCTGCCTGCTAATGGACATGAAAGACTTTTGTGATCCAACCCCACTATTATTAACCACTAATTTATATCATTCTATGGCTGGATATTTGGTGGGTTAGTCACTCGAAACAAATACATGAACTCTATGCAAACGAAAAACTAAAAATTTGCATGCAGCTTACAGAATTCCCTAAGCCACACGACCTCTTAATTCAATTTCCATTGAAATCCTACCCCATCCTGAACATTTCAATGCCAAAGAGATGGCACCAAGTCCTACAGCATCCCACCTATGAAGGCATCACTAGGACTTATAGATCAGCTAATTGTAAGTTTCCAAATTAATTTTACTAATTCTCCCCATAAACCGTGAAAACTAGATTTCTGCAACAATCCACCTCGGGATGCACCGTGCATTTCTCCCTCCTTCTCTCCTCCCACCTCAGCTCCTCTGGGGCTTAACTTGGCCCTTGCTTGACAGAACCAGATTTTAAGTCATAAGCAGGATGCTTACTGTCACCCTCCTATTTAAATAGTTCTGATTGATGGTAATGAGTATGTGAGTGAGCATTTGAATACTACATTTAACAAGTTGGGTGTGAAGTATCAGCTGCTTATTATAGGTACAACTCTAGCATGCACCTATTGAACATTTGAGGATTTCCTCTGATTTACAAACCACAATTGGATTTATGTTTCCCATTGCCAATTATTATTTAGGAGGCTGCTTGAATTGGTCATGGTAAGAATTCAGAATAAGGGATTGGGAGACATAATTTGGTTCTATTGTTGACTCCTGTTTGGCTTAATGCAGCAAAGCCACCCATATTCATAAAGAGAGGGTGGATACTCACAAAGTGTAATTTTGAGGGGAACTTGTATTATTCTCACACAAATGCCACAGTTCCTGGTGTCCTATTATTGAAGCTTAAATTATGTGTGGGGAGCCTTTCTTTCTCTTTAAGAGAGCAAAGGAAAAAGGTGTTAAGGCCATAATAACATCCCGTGACTTAATATGCAATATATTATGTTGCTGGGCTGTTAGCTGGATGACAGTGATGTATATAATAAATATGTGGGGGATGGTAGGGGTATGAATGAGTCATGCAAGGTCAGAGGGCAAAAGAGCAGGAAGGGTTGTTTGGAAACATTGAGGACAAATTCTTCCTTCCTTCCTTCCTTCCTTCCTTCCATCCTTCCGTCCTTCCTTCCTTTCTTTCTTTGGCGTTGTTGGGGATTGAACTCAGGGGCATTTTATCTCTGAGCCACACCCCAGCCCTATTTTTTAATTTGGAAACAGGGTCTCACTAAGTTGCTGAGAGCCTTGCAAAACTGCTGAGCTGGCTTCGAACCTGCGATCCTCCTGTCTCAGCCTTCCAAGTACTGGGATTACAGGTGTGTGCCACCACACCCGGTTCCTTTTCAGTTTCTTTAACCATGAAATAGGAGAAAAGCTTTCAATCCGTAGAGTCAGTTGAAGATATGCCACCTAATGGCTGATAATATGCTTAGAAACAAATGCTAGACAAACAAATAATAACAGTCATCTAATTAAGACCCTCAGACAATCCCAGGAATATGATGGTCCTTATACCTGACAGTGAATAGAGCTATTGGGGAACACACACACACACACACACACACACACACACACACACACACACCTGTATAGCACCGTAGTGAGTGAGCATTTGAATACTACATTTAAATAGTTGGGTGTGAAGTATCAGCTGCTTATTATAAGTACAACTCAAGCATGCACCTACTGTGCCTTTAATATTGAACCATCAGTTATGGTTTGTATATAACCTGTCCCTCAGTGATGCTCATGTGTTAATGGCAATACAGACTAGTTGGAGGTGGGACATGGAAGGAGGAGGAGGGTAACTGGGGGAGTGGCCTCAGGGACTGTATCCATCCTTGGCCTCGGCCTCCTCCTCTCTTTCTCTCTCTCCCTTTCCTGACCTCCAAGAGGGGAGAATGGCTTTTCCTTGGCCATGCCCTACAGCCCTGATGCCAACCGGTTTCTGCCCTGGAGCAGGCCAACTATGGACTGAAACCTTTGAAACCTCTAAAACTGTAAGCCAATAAGCCTTTGTCCTCTAAGCTGTGCTTGTCAGTTAATTTAGTCACAGCAATGAAATAAAACGACTAAAACACCATCTAAGCTACCAAGCAACCATGACAATTAACATATTTTTTTAAAAAACATAGGTCCTTTCTCCTCTTTAGGTTTTATACTTTTGAAAAAATGCTATCTTATTTTCCAGTTCTTCCAGTACGACTGGTAGAAGGCAGTGACAGGTTGCAATTTTAAACCCACTTAGCTTTCTTTCCTCTGAATAATCCTATTTGACAGTCTCCCCTTCATCCTATTTTTTTTTTGTCATTAAAAGCAGCTTCAGTTTAGTCTGAGCAAGAAGATTAATTGTATAGTTCTAGGAACATGACTGCCATGTTCTGTTAGGTGTATCTGTGTTTATCAGTAATGAATATATTTAGGAATATCTCTGAGCTAAAAGTAATAGTCCCCTGACTATATAGAATTAGTGGAATAATACATTTTATGATTTCATCTGTAGTTGGAAATAAAGAGAGATACTGTTTATATCTTTTGGTCAGGATCTCAGAAATCTCCCCAGAATTCTATTTTGACTTATCTTTTGGGAAGTTATGAGATTAGTAAATATCTATAATCTTAAAATGGTGCCATTTGAATGAAGAATTTAATTTGGAACTGATACATACTTTAAAACTTGGATAATTGATATAAGTTCATTTCAACAAATATCATAAATGACTATTTCTCATAGGACAGATTTTTTCTTTTCAATTTCAGATGGAAAGAATGTTTTGGGGATGAATGAGTTGATTATAGCATTTTAACTATTTCCTCCAAAAGGTCCCATTGAGGTCATCTAGCATTGTAGGGAGTTAGGAAAAGGCTTGCATTACTCTTGGTGGAAAAAAATGTTATTATGGCATCTACAGAGTAAGCAGTTTGCCAAATTCACTAAGTCACACAATGGGATTGAGGATAAAGTCATAGACTTCCTGCTTTCCAGTTGGTGGTAGATAGAGATAAGACCTATACATCAGGTATTTCCAGACAGGAGGAGAATAGAGATGATCCTTCTAGAGACAGCCAGGGTATCAAGCTCTTTCCGCAGGTGGTTGATGCCTGTAGGCCTTCCAGGTTTCAAAGAGCCTACAGGAAAGTTTTCCAAATTAAATAGCAAGACTCTGTATGGGGAAATGGCTTGTGATTTACATCTCGAATAGTGTTGTCCACAGCAGCTCCTTGTGCCTCTGCGGGTGCTATCAGGGAGGCCTTAGGGGTCAGGCATGAGGCAGAGACGCAGGAGAGCCTGTGTTGATGTCCCCCCAGGGACTGACTACCTGCACCCTTGAACCTCTCCTTGGTCCCCTTTCCTTTAATACACTGGTGCCCTTTGGTGCAACAGAGCCCAGTACGAATGCACAGGGTCAGTTCGCCTAGGCAGCTGGAGGGACTCAGGAGGGAAGCGCTGCAATCATCTCCCTAGGGCAGGTAAGGCCCTGTGCATCTTGTGAGTCAGGGGTGGTCTCGTGAGTCACCTTCTCTCTGATACTTGTGGCAACTGACCACCTGACACAAGTGGTTGTTCTACAAGAGGAAGAGAATTGAGGAAGATGGGGAGGGAAGGAGCACGCTTCAAAGGACAAACAATTGTGCAGGCAATCCTGTTTTTTACTTTAGAAATCGCATATCTAAATAGAAATGCAGCAACAAGAATCCATGTGACAACACTGGCTTCCAAAGATTTACAGGGGTCATTTGAGAGATAGGGGATGACTCCATTGTGTTTGCTGGAAAAGACAATTCTGGTGGCACTTCTATTCAGTGGCATCTCTTCCACCCACACTGTAAGGCATTGTCTCTAGGAAAAGCGACATGGAGGAAGTTAGAAGGCTTTTGTCCAATTTATAAAGCCAACCCTCTCCCTCCCCATACAGCTTGCTAATCAGCCCTATGCCCTCCACCCCTCACACACTCACCCCAAATTATCTGCAGTTTTCCCAGGCTCCCTCATTCTCACCTCTCACTTCCTGAAGTTACCATCCTTAATCTCTTCTTATCTGTCTGCAAATATCAGCCAGTTTATCTTTTAAGATCAAGTTTCACCCGCTGCACACAGGAGCTGACTGCCACCCCCATGTACAAAATTGGCCATTTTACTTTTACACCCCCACACAATCCACCTGATTTACACCTAGCGTTCACAAGCCTATCTCTTCTGGCTAGACTGTAACCTCCCAGGGTGGACCTATGCCTTATCTTTCTGTCTCCTGAAACAAACACAATGTCCCTGCACCTAAATAGACTTATTGAATGAATAATGATCAATGTTCTGTTCTCTGCTCTGTCTATCCTCTGACAGAACGATTCACAGTCGGCAGTGTTTTTCACAGGAGGAATTTGGGAGAATGGAACGGAAAGATTCTGAGAACTCAGAGTTCAACTCTATTTCGTTGTCAGAAGAGGTTTTGTCACGCAGTGAAAAATTCTCTCTGCTGATTATGATAAACTGCATTTAAGTCAAGTCCTGCCTGTGCTGAATATAAACTATTTGGAAGCAATTCTTTTTTTTTCCTTTTCCTTTTGTCTTCTTGAATTCCCAGATAAGTATAACTGAGGGAAGTATTTCTAATTTTATATTTGTTGTGGTGTTGGGGATCAAGCCTAGGGCCGCTCACATGCTAGGCAAGCGCTTTACCACTGAGCCACATCCTCAGTCCTAGTGATTTTTTTTAAAAACAACATTGAAGCTTGGATAACCACCCAAGAAATTCTGGGTAGACTGGTCTAGGGTACAGCCTGGCTTTGGAAGTTTAAGCCTTGATTTTACCCTTGATTTTAGAATGCAACCAGGGTTGAACACGACTGCTTTAAGTAAATTTATCCAGGACCCTGGTTTACATATTCTCTGTATATTGAAAACCAACAAATTTACAGGTCCAACTTTAACCTAATGCCAACCCTTAAGACTTGGTACTTAAATGCCCCATCAACAGGTCTAACAGGCATCTCCAGCTTAACATCTATCTCCAAAAGCAAACAGGCCCCCTCACTGAAGTAATTGGCAAAGGGAGACAGATGGAGTCATTTGCAAGTGAGGAGATAGAAGAGTAAATGGAATGGTGGTAGAGGAGGGACCAGATAAACTGGGTTGAGAAGGAAGAGATAAGGAAGAGAAGATTCATCTGCAGAAGAAGAGACCTAGGGAGCCAGCTGTGATGCAATGAAAACTAAGGGACTTGTTGTTGATAGCTTGTTTTTATAAGTTTGGAGAAGGGGATGAGAAGGAGCCAGTAAAGAAGTGCATTGAGTATATGCCTCCTTTCTCTAAGTCTCTTTATTGGATCATGTGTTTCTCAAGAGTGTGTAGGTGGTAAGACTGATGAAACAAAACTGATGGATCAGAGACAAAAGATACATTGTAGAATTTGTACTTCGATGTGGGATGTGGTAAAGGGAGGAGTCAGCAATGGTACCAGAGTGGCCAGCTCATGGGTGCCTGGTGTTGTCCTTTGGCAGGCTAGAGCAGAGAGAAGGAGATTTCAGGGAGAAAGGGGGAAGTTCTTTGTAGACATGGTATATACTCTAGGTGGTATTTATTACTCAACTTCACAAATCTTACTTTAGCAGCATTTAATCCATACTAGAGGCTACAAGGATATATTACTGATGAAAAAATCCTAGAAGCTTGCAAAGTTTTAATGAAGATACAAAACAACCATGATAATAATAGAAGAATAAGGGCCATAAGAATTATGCAAAGATCTAACTGTGTTTAAAGAAGGGTAAGATTGTGTGTGTGTGTGTGTGTGTGTGTGTGTGTGTTTGTGTTTGTGTGTGTGTCATGTTTCAGAGGTTATTGGTGGTAAGATTCAGGAAAGAGGGACAGGAGGAGGTGATGTTTAAGATCAATCCTGAAGAACTAACGACATTTCTACAGGCCATTGGGTTAGGGGACACTCCAGATGAAAAAACTATTTCTGTGACAGCACAGAACCGTGAGGGGTCAGGAATGTTTGGAAGGCTGATGGCTCTGGGTGTCCTGGTGGTCATAAATAAATCTAGAAAGGCAGGCTGGACTGCTGAGTTAAGCAAGCACTGTTTCTACCACCTCTAAATATCTAACCTAGGAAAAATTACTTAACTTTTCTCAGACTGGTTTCTCATTTCTAACAGAGACCTAGTCCTGTCTGTCTTGTGATAGTTGTGAGATATCTGGTCTCTAATGGATGTTTAATAAATGATAGATGTTATTATTTCACTGAGGTGTAAAATCCCAGGGTGACGAGTGTGTATTTTTTCAGCCAGCCTATGGAAGGTTTTTCACAAGTTGACTACAGTGGGTTAATCTGTGGGCAACATACAGGATAGGGGGAAGGGGAGGAGAAAGGAGACAGGCTAGGAGGCTGTTTTGTAGTCACTGGTGGATCAGTAACTAGTCCTCAGGCTGATGCTACTTCATGGACAATCACTGATGCCACAGTCCTGCTTTTGAGTTTGCAGAAAATAGAGACTTTTTTGTTTCCCTCTGTTTCCATTCTGCTGTTCTACTGGCCTTTTCTGCCAGGGAGAAAAAAGAATGTCACCTTTGGCTTCAGTCAACTGACATTACCATTAAGAAAAGAGGAACTTAGAGGACTGTGGTTAATATGTGAAAGTTAGCATCGCTGGAAGATTTGCATGGAGCAGGCTGACAGCAACTATGTGAATCTTTTCTGCAGAGCATCTGTTTAGAGAATTTCCAACTCTCCGTTCCAGCATTCTAAGAGCTTCTACATGAATAACTCCTATCACTTACTTAAAGAAAGCCCTGGTGGGCGGGGCTTCTCAGAGTCAGGAGACTTGCCACTGACCAACCTTGTGGGATGGAGCAAATCATTTCATACTTCTGAACCTCCGATTCCACATCTGTCATTTGGGGAGGTAATTTATTCCCTGCCTCGCTCTCAGGGTGGTGTGAGGATCAAATGAGGTCACCGACATCCAGATTCTCATGTTTTGTAAGCCACAAATGCAAAGGGTTATTGTGAAGACAAATCCACATCTCCAATCTCTTCCCCTTTCCCATCCTGTACAATACCCGCAGATTGGTCCCCTGGAGTTACCTCCTTACCTCGTGCAGAAACTTTCCCATTTACTTTGTTCTAGTTCCTGCCCTCTGAGGGTCTGCTTAATTCTTTTATTTTTTTTTCTTTTTAAGTTGGCAAGCATTTTACTACCATATATTGACCACTGTTAACCTCCCCCTTTGGGTGAGATTTCCAAAGCATAGTTTTCAACTAAGTAGCAGTTTTGTGACTGTAAATTTCTATTGTTTGCTTTCTCTGTGTTTTGGGGGTAAGTATGGAAGGATTTGGTGTCAAATTTTAAATTATTTTGCCAAAGACAATTTAAGAGAGGAAAAGTTACTTACTTTTTTCTTTTAGTGGAACTTGGAATTGAACCCAGAGGCATTCTACCTCTAAGCTACACCCCTAGCCCTTTTTATTTTATTTATTTATTTTTACTTTGAAACAGGGTCTCACTAAGTTGCTGAGGGCCTCACCAAGTCACTGAGGGTGACCTTGAACCTGTGATCCTGCTCTCTCAGCTTCCTAAGTACTGGGATTACAAGTGCACTGCCACACCTGGCTATTTTTCACATTTAATAAAACTTTTTTTGTATAGAAAACTCTCTCATTAAGGACTGCATGTTAGACTCCAGGAATGATTTAAGACAAAGTCTGCATCTTTTATCTTGTGATTCACTGGAAGATGTGTCCATTCCTATAGGGAAATGGAAAGTGAAATCTATGGCCCCTTTTCTGGGGGCTCATTTGCTGTTTTTGCCAATACAACGAAGCCGTTACTTTTAAAACATAGACACACTGATGAGAAAATATGTCTAATTACTTAATAAAGGGGATACTTGCATAATTAAACTGAGATTCAATGCCTTTTTAAGGAACGGGAAACCATTCCAACCAAGTTTCTGGCAGATAATAATGGAGAAGAGAAAGTTGAAAACCCTGCCGGCTCTGAAGTCACACTTGCATTGGTGCATATGGAGCTAATAGGTTCTGCGCCCCTCTGCCTCCTGGTAAGCAGATGGCTTTCCAGTGTCGCTTAGACCAGGGGCTCCAGGCTGAGTGGAGGAGAGCTATGACCTTTCATCTCACATTTAGTTGGCGCCTAAGGATCTGTGGATTTAGCTCTGTCAAAGGGAGAAGACAACCACCTTTTCATATACAGATTTTCATACGTAATACCATTTAAGATGCTCATATAATGTCCGGGCTTGGAAAATAAATCACATTTTTTTTTTTTGCAGTACCAGGGATTGAACGCAGGGGCGTTCTACCTCCGTGCTACACCCCGGCCCTATTTTTTATACTTTATTTTGAGACCAGGTCTCACGAAGTTGCGGAGCGCCTCACTAAATAGAGAGAGAGAGAGACAGGGAGAGAGAGAGAGAGAGAGAGAGACAGGGAGAGAGAGAGCGAACACTGAGGCTGGCTGCGAACCCGGATCCTCTGGTCTCCGCCTCCCAAAGTACTGGGATTACAAGCGTGCGCCACCACGCCCGGCAATAAATCACATTTGATGCTTAGAGTGGTGTGTGCATGTGTGTGTGTGTGCATGTGTGTGTGTTTCTGGCTAAAGCCAAAAAGGGCTTAATCATCAAGTTTTTACAAGTTACTTCTCTCATCATGGGCAAAAGGTTAAAACAAGGCATTGGATTGGATTACTTGTTTTAACTTTAAAAAAACATATATATATACATATATATATGTATATATATATATATGTATATATATATATATATATTTTTTTTTTTTTTTTTGGTACTGGGGATTGAACCCAGGGGCATTCTACCTCTGAGCTACACCCCCAGCCCTACTTTTTTATCCTTTATTTTGAAACAGGGTCTCCCTAAGTTGCGGAGGGCCTCACTAAGTAGCTAAGGCTGGCCTCGAATACAAATCCTCCGGTCTCAGCCTCCCAAGTACTGGGATTACAAATGTGTACCACCACGCCCGGCTAAAAAATAAATTTAAAGAGTGAAAACAAGTCATTGGATTGGATTACTTGTTTTAACTTTAAAAAATAAATTTAAAAAGTGAAAACAAGTTATTGGATGGCCTGCTGGAGTCTACACAGTGCAAACCATAATAGCACATCAGAAATGTACATCAGTTTCGTGTGAGTTTACTAGGAAGTTATATTCCCATAAATAATCTTACTGTTGTGGAACTAGAGAATGAGCCTCCCTCCCTATACCATACATGTTATTAGAAAAAGACTGGACTTACGCCAAGTGCTAACTAACAGTTTAAACTATATGGTCTCTGCTGGGACTGCGTATTTGTTAGTTAGCTTACCAGTGTACCATCAGCTCATACAGTTTATGAATGGAAACCACATTTCTAACTGATAAGCCTGGTAAGCATGCCTACAAATGAAATTTAAGCAACTATAACACGTGGGAAGCACATGTAGCCATATCACCGTTGCTTATTTAGAAATGATGAAAGAAAACTGCAGACCTCTGCATTCAAGATTCTTGGGAATTGAAATGCACAAAAGTCAGAAAGGAAGCCGGGTGTGGTGGCGCATGCTTGTAATCCCAGTACTTGGGAGGCTGAGACCGGAGGATCCGGGTTCACGGCCAACCTCAGCTACTTAGTGAGGCCCTCTGCAACTTAGTGAGACCCTGTTTCAAAATAAAGAATAAAAAATAGGGCTGGGGGTGTAGTTCGGAGGTAGAATGCCCCTGGTTCAATCCCCAGTACCCCCCCCAAAAAAAAGTTAGAAAGGAGGAGTTGATGATTTCCTTTTGGTAGGAGAGAGGAGCTCAGAGCAAAATGAGGGCAGGGATGGGCTGGAGGAAGAGAAGTAGATCAATAAACACATTCTCACCTGGGCTCCCTGGGCTGCAGGATGCCAGGACCCTTTCAACACCAAACAAAATCGTGTGATAATTCTTTATGAGGACGGAACTCTCACCTTGATGGTTTTCAGTCCCATAAATCACTCTGGAGAGAAGATACATAAGTATAGGACTATACTAATCCACTGGGTAATACTGTTTGGATCAAAAGGTGCTTGGAAGTAAAACGGTCTAAGACATGTTAAGAGGGAAAAACACAAAACAACAGCATGTGCAGTGGAATTAATTTATTCTGTGAAAAATAGCTACATAAGTATACATCTGAATGGCTACCATGAGACACCCAAACTCCCAAACAGTGATATAGGCGGAGGGCATATAGACAATTTTCATTTTCTTTTCATTTATCTGTATCTTCCAAACAATCATGTGTCCCTTTTAGGATAATAAAAAGTTCTTAAGAAGAAAGTCTTGTGGGAAGAAATCATTCATTATTAAAACATAGGGTAATTGCCAGGGCATGGTGATGAATGCCTGTAATTCCAGTACTTGGGAGGCTGACACAGGAGGATCACAAGTTCGAGGACAACCTCAGCAAGTAGCAAGACTCTCAGTAACCTAGTGAGACCCTGTTTCAAGATGAATAATAATAATCCTTAAAAAGGGGGCTGGGGTGTAGCTCAGAGGTAAAATGCCTCTGGGTTCTATCTCCAGCACCACGATAAAATAAAATAAAATAAAATAAAATAAAATAAAATAATGGGTAATCATTATTATTTAAACCAGTAAACTTCCTGACTTAATGGAACAGAAAGTGATTAAAATGTAGGTATAAAGAATATATATTACTTATAGCCAGGAGTGGTGGCACAGGCTTATAGTCCCAGCAACTCCGGAAGCTAGGCAGGAGGATCACATGATGGAGCTCAGCCTGGGCATCTTGGTGGGACCATGTCTCAGTATAAAATAAAAAGGGATGCTAGCATAGCTCAGTGGTAGAGTACTTGCCTGGCCAGTGCAAGGCTCTGGGCTCAAACCCCAGTACCAAGAAAAACAAAACCAAAAATATAGTATTTATGTTTCCTTTCACATTCTGAAACAGTAAATCCTTGACAAGTAAGATAGGTAGCTAGGTGAGGCTGTATATATTGAAGGAATCCCATATCATGATGCCTGTTATCATTTAAAAAGAGTTTTAACTTGGAAGTAGAAAGTCCCTGGGTTCAATCCCCAGTACCATAAAAAAAATTAAAGAAAAATTTTAACTGAACAGCAATGCACTAAACAAAATCCAGTTCATACAACTATCATATTATAAGGAATAAACTTAGCTTTATAAAATAAAAACTATGCTGCAAATCTATATTTGTTGTTCTGTATAACTTGGAAATAGAAAGTCCCTAGGTTCAATCCCCAGTACCATAAAAAAAATTAAAAAAAATTTAACTGCGGAGCAATGCACTAAACAAAATCTAATTCATACAACTATCATATTATTATTATTATTATTATTATTATTATTATTTTGCGGTACTGGGGATTGAATGCAGGGGTGTTCTACCTCTGCGCTATGCCCCCGGCCCTATTTTTTATACTTTATTTTGAAACCCGGTCTCACAAAGTTGCGGAGGGCCTCACTAAGGAGAGAGAGAGAGAGAGAGAGAGAGAGACAGAGAGAGAGAAAGCGAGAGAGCTGAGGCTGGCTGAGAACCCAGATCCTCCGGTCTCCACCTCCCAAAGTACTGGGATTACAAGTGTGCGCCACCACGCCCGGCTATACAACTATCATATTATAAGGAATAAATTTAACGTATAAAATAAAAACTATGCTACAAACCTATATTTGTTGTTTTGTATCTGTATAATAAAAAACCGTCCTTAACTTTCTGAAATAATCCAGAATTTGATCTAAGAAAGATTGCCATTAATAGCCCTAATATGCTCTGATAAAAAAACCACCAGAAATTTTTAAAAGAAAGAAAGAAATATCACTGTGAAAATAAAAGTGTATGTAAGTTTGCTAGAAATAGCAGAGTTTGTAAGAATATGCGATAGTGAGGGCCCAGAGGAAGAACCGATGAGATCAGTTAGGGTTTAAAAATCTGGCATTTTATAAAACTCTCTGATTCTAAATTAAAACACTTCATTCTGGGACTACATGATGTGTGGCTTCAAAATGAAGGTAGGCATGTGGTGACCGGCTCTGCCCCCTGGTTCACAGGGTGATACAGAGCAGCCTGCACCTCAACCCTTTTCTGTGAAATGGGTTAATAACACCTTCCCCGCGTCCTCCCCGAGGTATTCTGAGGATAAAGATGTAATGATATAGGACTAGCTTTGAAGTTTTCAGAAATGTGGTCCAAGGTATTATTACAAGGGCAGTTTATGAAACAAATATATGTGGGATGCTGCTTGAAATTTTTGTGAAGTTTGGGAAAAGATAAGAAGCCCCTATACATTAAGAAGATTCTAGACTAAGTTCATTTTCCTGATTTTTGTAGAAGAACAGTTTTATAAAGAAGAAAAAGAACAGAAAATAACCTTCTATTTTCCTCTTGAGGAAAATGGAACCATTTTACAGATCTAAATTATTTTTAAATCTCGGATGATAGCACTGATTCTAAAATTCTGGTGATCAACTTGGTTTCCTACTGCGGAAGAGAAAGAAACAATGAGTCTTTGGCTCAGGAGAACACATTCATCTCTGCTGGCCTTCGGGCTGAGTCTATCTCCTCGCTGTCAGTTGTCTTGGATTTCAGATAAGCAGTCTTCAGGGAAAGGTTACATACCTGCTAAAGAGCTGACATTAAAGACAGACAGTTGTCTTAAACCCAGACCTGGCAACACACCAAGCACCGTGTGCATGTATGTTCCTATCGTTTATACTTCATTATGATGTAAAATTACAATGCACCGCCGGGCGTGGTGGGAGCGCTTGTAATCACAGTACTTGGGAGGCTGAGATAGGAGGATCACAGGTTCACAGCCAGCCTCAGCAACTTGTGAAGCCCTCTGCAACTTAGTGAGACCCTGTTTCAAAATAAAGAACAAAAAATAGGGCTGGGGGTATAGCTCAGAGGTAGAATGCCCCTGGGTTCAATCCCCAGTTCCCCCCCAAAAAATTCAATGCAACAATAAAAGTATGTTAAAAAAACAAAAAACAAAACAGACCTTTCCCTTCCCACCCCATCCCGACCCCACCTATATCCTATGGTCATTATTTTCTTGCCTTAGGAACTTGTTATTCACATGTGCTTAATATTTCACAATAAATTCTGTTTTGAGCTACTAGTTTCACTTTGCTATATATTGTATCTGAGGATTGTTAGTTTAAAATTTAATCTCCAGGTTCATTTCAAATAAGATCTTGATGCACTAGAAGCTCTGTACCCCTAATATGTTGAATTTGATTCTTTACATCTCATTTAAATACAACTGTGTAAATCGAGTGACAAAAGAGGTCTTGTAAATGGATTCATCATCAACTACTCAGAGTTTACAAACTGATGGTCAACAGAACTGTTGTCTTGACTCTGGGATAAGAATCAGAATGACAGTTGTTTTCCTGACAAAAATACACATAATCATTTTTTTTTATTTTTTGCAGTACTGGGGATTGAACCCAGGGGCATTTTACCTCCAAGCTACATCCCCAGTCCTATTTTTTTATTCTTTATTTTGAAACAGGGTCTCAGTAAATTGCAGAGGGCCTCACTAAGTAGCTGAGGCTGGCCGCGAACCCTGATTCTCCTGTCTCAGCCTCCCAAGTACTGGGATTACAAGCACGCACCACCATGCCCAGCCATAATCATTTTAAATTTTCAATTTAGAATGATTTGGAATACTATATGTCTTTCAATTTAGAATGATTTAGAATTAAGGTTTTGGGAAAGTTAGTTGCTCTGAGCCTCACTTTTCTCATCTGTAAAATAGGAATAACTGCTTGGTTGTGGGGATGAATGGATGAATGAATGAATGAATATAAGTTGCCTAGAACAGTGCTCAGCACTTAGTAAAGACTTAATGAGATGTTAACTACAATTGTGATTTTTGCATGTTATTCTGTTTTCAGAGGAAGGTAATTACAGAATGCTGAAGCAGATACAAACAGACAACGAAGATTGGACAGTTTAGGAATAGAAACATTGTGGTTCCTTTTGTTGTTGTTTTTGAAAGGGGGTCCCTCTATGTCACCAAGGCTGGCCTCTCTTAGGCTGCAGCAATCCCCCTGCCTCAGCCTTCCCAGTGGTTGGGACCACAGGTGTGTACCACCACATCCAGCCAGCAACATTGTCCTGATAATGGGATACTGTTGCCTATTCAAAGGCATTGCCATTTACCCAAGGGATTCAGATCATAAGAGGCATTGTCTCTTACACACTGGAAATCTCCAACCTAGCTAACTTCCTGGTACATATCTTGCTGAAATTTGGTTTACCTATGATGAAAACATACACGCTGTTCTTTGTCTAGCCTATATTCATAATACATGTGTAGTTTTAAATTCACAGATATGTATCAGCCGTATTTAAAACAGAAAAGTTGCAGAAGGATTGCTACCTAGGGTATGTAGACATTTATCTACTAGATCCCTGACCGAAAGAACAACTCTTTGTTCTAGCAGAAACCCCGCCAACAGGGTGTCAGGGGTGCCAGGGCAGAGCATTGTCAAAGTAGGGTTTTTCCTAGCTCACTGTAATTCTTCATTAAGTCCCCATGATTCAAGCAGTGCATAGATACATTTCAATTTGGATAGTCTTAAAGTAAACACATCAAAAGGAAAACAAAAGGAGGAAAAGAGGCTTTTTTTTTCTTTTTTTTTTTGTACCAAAGATTGAACCCAAGGGCATTCTA
The DNA here is from genome assembly GCA_004027185.1 of Glis glis. NCBI lineage: Eukaryota > Metazoa > Chordata > Mammalia > Rodentia > Gliridae > Glis > Glis glis. The sequence goes on from PVJS01009325.1 coordinate 46,602, forward strand.
CCTCTGAGTTACACCGCCACCCTGTTTTTAATTTTTAACTTTGAAACCATCTCCCTAAGTTGCCAAGGGTCCTGAGAAGCTGCTGAGGCTGGCCTCGAACCTGAAATCCTCCTGTCTCAGCCTCCCAAGTATTGGGATTACAGGTGTGCACCACTGCACCTGGCTAAAGAGTCCCTTTTTAATAGGTTGTATCAGTTAGATTTCAGGGTAATACTGAGTGCATTACTTACAGTGTTGTGTGTGTTCACACACCTGTGTAATGTTAGAGGAGAAACCAGGGAGCTAAGAGGCAGGTCAGTGGAAGAAACCATTTCTCTCAAGAAGTCTTGAAAGCAAGGTCACAGCTTTTAGAATTCAAGGTGTCCACAGCTTAGAGCAATTTCATATGCAATGAAAAGCCCTTCTTTTCTATTTGTTTTTAACAGATAAATAAAACTTAAAAACTTGCTATTTGGAGGTTCCTGCCAACAAATCACAACTTGCTCTGCAGGGTTAACTATACTGATTTCAATTCTAGAAAGGCCTTAAAACTTGGAACTTTGGAAAGACTAAGGAAAAATGACTTGGCCTAGGCGTATTCTAATTTGGCACTTGGAGTTCCATGTTCATGAGTCTGAGTCTTGGCTTTCTCTTTTCCTAAAGGGGGACTGAAATAGTTATGCCTCTTTCAAAACATTACTGCAAGACTCAAATAATTACATGCATAGAAAAACACTCCAAGTTAAAAAAATACTGAAGAAAGTTAATTTTTGTTTTTATATTTCACAACCTGAAATTCTTAGTAAGCAGTGCTAGTTAGTTTCCCAAAGAAGAACCTTGAAAAGGTGCTATTTCTAGACCTTTGGTATGTCAGATGTTATACAAATTCAGTTATCTCTATTTATCAAACATTAAGCATACAATAAAAATACCAAGTGACGATCCTGCTCCCTACAGTGTAATTACAAAGCAAATATGTAACCAGTACGCCCGTCAGAAACCTCACAGAGTTTCAGCCTTAGTTATGGACAAAAACTAATGTTGGTAACTATAAACAGTGACAGATTGGATGGTGTCCCTGTACAGTCTCCATTTACCATTTTGTTTCTGGAAGAACTTACCAGGTTTATGACTAACACTCTATTGCAGTCCAAGGGAGAAAAATGGAAGGCTTATGATTGGTTTTCAAGGGCTGTATCACAAAGTGCACACTGTAACAACCCACCAGGAGAGAAAAATCCCTTCCTGATGTGACGGGGTGGGGGCTGTTGTCTATATCGTTATTGTCACTTTAAAGACAGGAAATATACGCAGTGCTTCATCTTCCAAAAGAGGCCCGGATGAAAAGTGGTGGACTTGCCTGCAGCTGAAGGTTTGCCTCAAGAAAGAACAATGGAAAACCCAAGAAGAAATGGGGCAGGAAACCCTGATTTTGAACTACTGAAGCTAAAACCAACCAAGAAGTCTTAATTTTTCCATTTGAATGTTAAAGCTTTAATTTCAAGAGTAATATATATTCATAATAATTTTAAAAATATAGATGACCAAAAGAGGGAAAAACTAATTTCCCACAGTCTTATTTTTAATTTCAAGTTTAAAAACTAGAATAGATGGCTTAAAAGTGTTAGTCCAACTATAGAAGTGAAAAAATGTATTCTTTCATATTTTAATTATCTAAGTTGTAAGTTCATGAGTTCTTTTACAATAAAACATTAATTTACTTTCATTTTTTGTTTCCTGGGGCATTTACTGTGACATGCAAGAATTAGTTCACCCCCTAAATAAATTGAAATTATCTCTACACAAAGATACCCATTTTCTGGTTTGGCTTCCACTTAATTATTTTGGTTCTCCAATTAGATTGATAAGATTGGGAATCATTTAGAAACATCTTCATGAACTATCCATGATCTGACAGAAAACATCTCAGAAGGAGGATTTAGTTCATTTGGAGGGGAAAAAATGGTCTGATTGAGATTTTAATCTAAAAATATAGAATATGAAAGGCAAAATGAGAATTTTAAAGTTTGATAAAAAGGTCATATAAAACACAATATAGAAAGTGAGCTTGCCAGGCGTGGTGGCGCACGCTTGTAATCCCAGTACTTTGGGAGGCGGAGACCGGAAGATCCGGGTTCGCGGCCAGCCTCAGCTCTCTCTCTCTCTTTCTCTCTCTCTCTCTCTCTCTCTCTCTCTCCTTAGCGAGGCCTCTGCAACTAAAGTATAAAAAAATAGGTCTGGGGGTGTAGCGCGGAGGTAGAACGCCCTGGGTTCAATCCCCGGTACCGCAAAAAAAAAAAAAAAAAAAAAAAACAAAAAGTGAGCTATGAATTCTTTTATAACCAAAACCGTCATCAGTCTCATCTCCAAATGATTCACACTACATTTCACTTTTCTTTTCAGTTATTTAATATTAACAAACCTACAATAGCGCCACCATCTGGTTACTCTCACCCAGAACACCTTGTTTTATTTTCTTTCTATCACTTGCCGCACTCTGAAGATCACTGGGATATCTGAAGACCCTTGTTAATTAGCAATTGGCCTCGCAGGCTATGTCCACAAACAGGTCCCCAGCACTGTCCCTGTGTTTTGTTTGTTTGTTTTTGGTAGGGTCTCAAAAACATGATAATATTAATATTAGAATGAAAAGAAAAATTGTTGAGGGATTCTGTTTAGATCACGGTTCTTCAAAAGTTTTATAGGTTCTATTCTTACCGATTATTTTTAAAACTTCTGTCTTTTCTTTCATTCATTGCCTCTCTCTAGCTGGCAAGGAAATGGAATGTTTTGTCATGAATAAGAAATGAAAACGCTTCTTGATCTGAAAATTAATGAGAAGGCGACAGAAGCAGGAGCTTTCATTTACAGATCATAGAAGCTATAAAAAAATACATATTGACACGTTATCTCTAGAAAAAAAAATCACCCAACTCTGTATTTAGCCAAGCCACAGAGGAAAAGTGTAGGTTCTTCTTCATAAGTTTGAAACTCAATTACAAGTAAGACTAAATACACATTTTATAAAACAGCTTTGTAAGCTAGCTGCTGTTTTTTTTGAAAGACAGTCTTGTGGAGAGGCTAAAAACAGAGGGTCTGCAGGCAGGCTGCCACAGTTTGATCTCTGGCTTTTCTATTTTAAAACTTTCTATTTAAAACTCTGGGGAATTTACACAACCTCATTGTGCCTTAAGTTTCCTCGTCTGTAAAATGGAGATAAGAATAGACTCTTCTTAGTGGTTCATGCCTGTAATCCTAATACTTGGGATACTGAGACAGGAGGACCAAAGGTTCGAGACCAGCCTCAGCAACATAACGAGACCCTCAGCAACTAGTGAGATCCTGTTTCAAAACAAAACATAAAAAGGGCTGGAAGTAGAATGTCCCTGGGTTCAATTCCCAGTACACCTCCCTCCCAAAAGAATCTTCTTTTTAGTGATGTTGAGTAATACATGAGTCGATACCTCACAAGTCTTTGGAAGGGTATATGGCACATAGAGGGTGTTTAATAAAAGTATGTGCTCTTAGCACACGTAACATAATTATTAAGTGGCTACTTAATATGCTAGTTTAGTGGCAGGCTTGTTTCTGGAACTGAGAGGACCTCCCTACTGCCTTTAAACTGGTTAGCATCAATTCAGGCAATCATGGAGATGAGCAGAGGGTGCACAGGAGAGGAGACTAACCCAGCTCTGGGGGACATAGGGGACGTTGATATCAGTGTAGGTTCACGTGTGAGTGTTCTGAAAATCTTTCTTAGTGATGCTGAAGTGCAGAGGAATTTAATAACCGAGGCAGGAAGCAAGTGGAGGCCTTGGCATGAACAGCTCTGACCACAGTGTGACACTGGGGGTTTACACCTGGGCTTGCACTGAACTGGACACCACTTTACACTCTAATGTGATAATCTGGATTTCTGCCCATGCCTTTCTCTTTGTGTGTGTGTTTCTGGTATTAGGGATTGAATCCAGGGGCATTCTACCTCCGAGCTATACCCCAGCCCTATTTTTTATTCTTTTTTTTTTTTTTTTTGCGGTACTGGGGATTGAACCCAGGGGTGTTCTACCTCC
>PVJS01009326.1:0-50646 GCA_004027185.1 Glis glis
GAAAAAAAAAAAAAAAAGAAAAAAAGAAAAAAAAATGAAGTGAAGATCTTAAACTAGAGAAGTGGTTAAATAAATAATAATAAACTATAGAATAATAGCAGGTATCTCCTTTTGGCTAGAACTGAGATTTATATAAGTGAGGGAGTTTCTAGGGAATAATAAAATAATATTTATAAATAAACTTGTATTATATTTGGAATTTTTTTTCAGATGTAGGGAGAAGTTTTTAATAGACTGGTCAAAGAAAGGTTGGTCTAAGGAAGCCCAGGACAACAATGATTTGCAGAAAAGCAAAGAAAAAGAAATCATGATAAGGGAAGAATTTTGCTTTTACAAATTACCGAGTAGCACAGGCTGGCAAGTCAAATGGGGGTAGCAGCTCCAAATATAGCTCAGTGACTCTGGATCTCGTGTGATGCAGACACCCTGGCGGTAAGCAGCTCTCTTGGGGAAATGGTGTTGGATTGTTTCTCAGTCAGCTGGATAAAAGCAAATAGCTCACCATGGCTAACTTGCATAAGTACATTTTTTAGAAACCTGATTAACCAGTCACATGCCAACCTGCTACAGTTAATATAAAGCTAGTTACATACATATTGGAAAATATTATAAGAGCAATATATTACTATAAAAGATAGTTTCCTAGTTTCACATTTATGAGTTAATTTCACTCAAATTCTTCCTTTTAAATTTTGACATCAGCCTTTTTGTCATCATTGTAGCCAATTTTTGAGTCATCTCTCCCAGTTTTCAATAGCAAATTATCTTCAATTCTCATCTAAGTGGTTTTAAGTACTGTCCTTTTTCAATGTGTGTATAATAGTGCTTCTGGAAATTTTTACCCTGATGTTAACCTAATTCCCTAAATCACAGACAATCATTTGCATAACTTCATGTTTTTATTTCATCAAGAATCTTGTTGATACAGACTCCTGATTTGCACAAGGTGGTTAATTGTAAAACCATCAGGTTGATTTTATTCTCCTTCACTTGTAAGTAAAAGTTTAAACAACCAAAATAATGAGTAAATCTGTCCCCTGTCTTGTCTATTTTTTAAAAAAATCTATATTGTGACTGAGAATGAGGCCATTATCATCCGTGAGGAAGAAAACAAAATACGTATTTATTTCAATTCAAAGTGAAGGTGAACCTCTGATCTTATTTTCCTGGTGGAGATTAACATAATCCACTGGCCAAACAGCTAAACATCAAATACCTAAAGTTTGTACTGAGCTGTCTTGGTGGAAATAGCAACTTGAAAGGAGTGTCTGTGACTCAGGGCATCACTGGGTTGGGTCTGTGGTGGCTCACTGCCATCTGTTATATTCTATCTGAGTTTCTCAGAGACAACAGATGCAGTAAAAATGGGGACCACATCTCCTACAGCTTTTATGACTTTGAAGATAGCACTAAAATATTTGCCATTTCTTTAAGGATTCAGTATTGATTCTGATTTAACATCTAGGCTGGGAAAGCATACAGTATCAAGATTTCCACTTTGGCGTTACTACAGTTATGGATCTTACTCAAAAGCTCAGGCAACCAATGTGAGGGTTCTGCCAGACCCATGTGTAGCTCACCTTTCCTAGGTCCCCAATATGAGGGGACCACAGTCACAGAGTCAGCAGCTGTTGATCACTTCTTGTACCAAGGGTCTAAATTTGAGTTGCTTCAGAAGCAAATCCCAAGAGGAGGATTCAAGGGCAAGTTATTCACTTGAGGAGGGAAGGAGCCAGCAGTAGGATAGTGGAAAAGTGAGAGGAGGAAAGGAAGGCAGCCAGTCAAAGGTTGTTGTCCACTGTGGACAGCTGGAGGTCTAATTCCACGGGTGGTACTATGGACACCACCTTACCCCAGAGGATTGTACATCAGCTCTCAAGAATCATTGATTCAGTGCTCTGTGTGTATGAAGGGGTGATGTCATGACTTTTCCAGCATGTCCAGCCCTTTACCCAAACTGAAATAAGACTCCAATAGCAAATGAAAACCTTCCATCAAGTAAATGTAGGTGTTTTGATTGGTAAGCAGTTGTATCTTGAAAGTATGAGTGAGGCAGTATGGTTGTTGGGGCAACAGGATCTCATCCACAGCCTACACTCCACAACCAACATCTAACCCTCTACAACCAATGTCTAACACTCCACAACCAGCATCTAAAACCCAACAGCCAACATCTAACCCTCCACAACCTACATCTAACCCTCCACAACCTACATATTATCCTCCACAGAGTCTAAAACTCTACAACCATCATCTAATTCTCCACAGCCTACATATAACCCTCCACAACCAATGTCTAATGCTCCACAACCAGCATCTAAAACCCAACAGCCAACATCTAACCCTCCACAACCAGTCTAAAACTCTATAACCAACATCTAACCCTCCATAACCAATCTAACACTCCACAATCAGCATCTAAAACCCCACAATCAACATATAACCCTGCACAACCAACATCTAACCCTCCAAAAACAATGTCTAATCCTTTATAACCAGTGTCTAAAACCCAACAGCCAACATCTAACCTTCCACAACCAATGTCTAACGTTCCACAACCAGCATCTAAAACCCAACAGCCAACATCTAACCCTCTGCAACCAATGTCTATCCTCTACAATCAACATCTAATCCTCTACAACTGACATCTAATCCTCCTTCACCAACATCTCATCCTCCACAACTTATGTCTTAACCTCTACAACCAATGTATCGTGCTCTACAGCCAATGTCTAAAACTTCACAACCAACATCTAACCCTCCACAACCAATGTCTATCCTCCACAACTGACATCTAATCCTCCTTAACCAACATCTCATCCTCTACAAATAATGTCTAAACCTCTACAATCAATGTATAATGTTCTACAGCCGATGTCTAAAATACCACAACCAACATCTAACCCTCCACAAACAATGTCTAATCCTCCATTGCCAACATCTAATCTTCAACAACCAACGTCTAGCTCTCCATAAAAAACATCTAATACTTTCGTATTGATCATCATCACATCCTTTTCCAAGAGATTCAGGAATGCCATCATTGTCTCTGCTCATTCATTGTTGTTGTATTTGTTACATTCACTATGAGGTATGTTAAAGACAAATAGGTAATGAAGTGTCTTTACTGTTTTTTTTTACATCTATCTGGAAGAAGCAAGGTTTATGAAGAATGGGAAGATTAAAATATTTTGACAATATCAGATATTTAGTCCTGATCTTTTTTTCATAGAAATTACTTTTTTGCCAGGAAAAATATAACTTGTTCTTTTTCCCTTATCTTTTAAGGCATAGATAAATGTAATTCTATAAAATGTTCTCTATTTTCTAAATTCTCTAAATCCTATGAGTTCAATCAAATCTCAGGAAATGTGGGCATATGTTTGGAGGATTTTAGTAGCATGCTTTTGATCACTCTTACATTGGGAAGGGGGACTTGAGTACTTCCAGTGATATCTGCAGTCATTTTGGAGTTGGATTAAAGTAGAAGCACATTAAGAAGTTGTGAATGCATAGTCTCTCTTGCATGGTAGAGTGGATGTATAAGTATTTATTAAACATTAGAGCAGCTTATTGAAGAGGGCAGTTATAGTGCATCTTAAATATAAAATGGTACATTTCTAAATGACTTGGCATAGGATAGAAGACATAGGAAAAAGGGCAATTTGGTTTTGCTGTATTGATACCAGAGTACTATGCTTTTTGAGTTCAATTAAAATGAATATATATAATATATATATATATATATATATATATATATGTATATATGATTGTGTGTGTGTGTGTGTGTGTGTGTGTGTGTGCCTGCATGTGTAATAGGGCATGGTTTTTATTGTGAAACATGATTGTTACCATATACTTTATGACAGCCATGGGGTGATTTCTTCTTTTCTAATATTATATTTCTAATACTATTGAAGTAGTACTATTTAAAAAGAAAAGATCTAGACAGATATATATGGCTTGTAATCAGCCAGAATGCAATTGGGAAATGAAACCAATCTAATTGAAATAGAGAGAATGTACCATAGGGGATTGTTATATAGGAGATGGACATGTGGAAAATCTAAATAGCCAATGGTGGGACAATCTAGAATTCACCAGCAGCTAAGAGCTACATATCCCCTAAACTGGAGGAAACAAAAGAAGTAGTAGTACTGCAGACCAGGGTCAGAATTGCTTGCTGAATGATAATGGGCATGTCTGGCAGGAGCTAGAGCTAAGGAGGAGAGGAGGCCACTTCTGGAGACTCCACCCAAGGGTGTCAAGCTAGGGAGAGAGAATTGAGCACCCATGTTTTTCTCCTTCCCATCCCCACCCTACAGTTTTCTACTCAAGTTTGCCATTGGGCACACTATCAGGAAGCCTAATAAATATCACCTACAACAAAGAGTAGAGGAGGAAGGGGCAGAAACAGAACTGAAAGCAAAGGACTGCCATGAGAAAGGCACGAGTTTCTCAAAAATAAAGAAATGTATTTTTAATACGGTAATCGTTTAAGAGTTTTCTGTATAGCAGGAAATGACCCATGACATGGCCCATGGTTTGACTTCATCTCACTGAGAGTTTTGCAGCAATGCACAAAATGAAAGGACTTTGTTTTCTGTGCTATATGAAAACACCGAGTATATGAATAGAGATTGACATGAACTCTTAGGAAAGCTGTCACAGTCACTGAAAAGCCCTCAAGACACTGCCAATAAGAAGAGCGAAGCTCCCTTTTATTTTACTGGGTGGCAATTTAGAGCAAATGACCATGTCCCAGGGTAGCCTGACAAACCAAATGGTGCATACTTGAGATCCACTCAGCCCTGCATGTCTATGGATATCAGCCATCGTGGGGAATGCAAGGTGTCCACGCCAGAAATGATTTTTATGTCTGAATCAAGTGAATAGAAATAGGAAGAGTTAAAAAAATGAGATTTGATGGTGAAAGCAATATAATAATAGACATAATAGGATGAAGAGAAAAATACTCCTCAAGGTCACATATAATTTCCAGCATCAGAAGCTAGTATTTTACAATAACAATGCTCAACAATGTATTACCAATGGTATGTTGTACATTGGAATGAGAAATTTATTTAGAAGTGGAAAATATATTTTATAATCCTTTTCAAATGAATGCATTGTTATTGTTTGGATCTGAAATGTCCCCCAAAGAGCTCATGTGTTCACAGCATGTCCTCCATGCAGCAATATTCTGAGGTGGGGCATGGCTAGAGGAGGTAGGTCAAGGAGGCATGGCCTTGCGAACTATATTCCTGACTCTCTCTCTCTCTATCTCTCTTTGTCTCTATCTCTGTCTCTCTCTCTTTATCTCTCTCTGTCTCTCTTTGTCTCTGTCTCTGTCTCTCTTTCTCTCTCTGTCTCTCTTTGTCTCTGTCTCTGTCTCTGTCACTCTCTCTTTCTCTCTCTCTGTCTCTGTCTCTCTCTCTTTCTCTCTCTCTGTCTCTCTTTGCCCCTCTCCCTCTCCCTCTCCCTTTCCCTCTCTTCCTCTGTTTCTCAGCTATTATGAGCTGAGAAGCTTTCCTCTACCATGCCCTATTGCCATGCTGTTTCTGCCTTGGAGCTAGCCAATCATGGATGGGACCTCTCAAATCATGAGCCAAATAAACCTTTCCTCCTCTCAGTTGTTCTTGTCATGTATTTTCTCAATACTTTATTTGTGCATTATAATTATACATCATAGTGAGATTCAGGTGATACAAACATACATGCATGCATCACTTGGTCTATTCCCCTCCACATCCCACCCTTCTCCCCCCTCCCCTCCCTGTACATGTTAGTAGGATTGGTAGTGATAATTTCATATATAGATGGACATAATATTACTTGGCTGTTTCTTCCCTCAATTCTACCCTTTTTCCTCCTCTCCATTTTCCTCCTCCAACCCTCTTCCACTATTCTACTGGTCTCTATCCTTGTTTATCTGAAATCTCTTTTGTATGCTTGGTATTTTGGTCACAGTGACACAAAAACACATAAACCTTAAAGTTATTAGAATTTTTGATAAATTGAATTATTGTTGCCAAGACTTTGTTTCCCCTCCCTCCCTGTAGAAGGACTATTCCTACTGACGGCAGTCTTTGCCGTATGGATTTACTTGTCCCATCAATGTGAGTGACAGCCTTGGATGCCACTTCTAAGCAGACGGCTGAAGAGCCAACCTGTGGTTCTGACATTCTTCTTCTTTCTCTGCCCTGAGTTGTCATATTGAAAATTAAGTACAGTTGACCAATGAAAGAAAACTTTGGCTATTATATGTTTCTGAAATTGTAGAGTTGTTGCAGTGTAACAAATAAAAACGTATGCCATCTTGTTAGAGCATTTTTGTATTTTTTCAGTGGAGCAATTTAGGTAACACTTCTCTTTCCAGTTAGCTCCTGTCCACCTATAAGATGTTCTTTAAGTTGTATTTCTTCAGATAACCTTTTCTTGATTCCTGCCTCCAGATTAGATCAGCTGTCTTTGTTTCACCAACTATAGAAATATATCTCTTTCAGTGCAACTATAATTTTTAAATATATTCTTATTGGTTAGTTTGACTTTAAACTTTAAAATAATGGGTCCATATGTGGTTTGCTAAATAATATAACCTTAGCACCCTGCAGGTGCACAATAAAAATGTTACTGAATAAATGTTTGCATGATTTCTCTAATATTTTGTGATATGCTTTCTCTCAAATCCTGTTATAGGTCTTAGTTTATTCCAATGGTAATTTCAGTATGCCTGAAAAGCTACACTTTCAGGAAGTCATTTTGCCAAAAATATCAAATCATTCGCCAAATCCTCTATATCCACTTCCCTTTTCCTATGCTCCTATCATAAGTATGAATGCATTTAGAGCAATTAGTAACCCATCATGTGATGTCTTTCTTGAAACACAGACATTTTGCTATTCCTATTACACCTCCAGCTTTATTTTAGTTTTAATTTTGAAACATGGTCTCACTAAGTTGATGAGGGCCTTGCTAAATTGCTGAGGCTGGCCTAGAACCTACAGTCCTTCCTGTCTGAGCCGCCCAAATATTGGAGTTACAGCTGTGTGCCACCACGGCCAGTTCTTTATGCATATTTTAATATACCTGTCGTTGTGCTTTTTATGTTCCTTGCATTATCACTTCTAATATTTTTATTTTCAAGTATATGGAGTATTTTCTAATGTAAATAGCTTACAAAAGATATGGATATTCATATTTGCTACTGAGAGTACATACAATTCCAGAATTACTATTTTTCAACATGCAAGATCCTGTGTCCACTGCTATGATGTTAAATAATGTTATCTAAGTTTGATGTGCACTATTTCATTTCAGCCGGATGAAAGGACCACAGAGTTGCATTTATTGATTTAATTTAGAGAGTGTCAGGTGTCTGGAGGCCTCTAAATTTATCTCATGCCAATCTTATGCCATTTTACCTTCGCTGCTGCTTCACATTTTCATTTCTTAGGGATGATCTATATTACAGACTGCTAAATTTATATTCAGAATAATTAGTAGTTTGTGTTAAAGAAAACCTCTTCGATCATAAGTTAAGTGATGTTAAAATAAAGTTAAAATAGTTTATGGTCTTCTACAATCCAACTGTATAAAGCTCATAGTTTTTGGAATGCAGGCAATGGAAGAGAAAATGTTCATCATTTGATTTCCTTTCTCATCTGAGGGGGTTTTGTGGAGAATGAGAAAGAATATCGTAAACACCTTAGCTTTGGGTAGGAGTCAGTTAAAACTTAATACTATTTTTGACAAAAGTACTTGTCTTTACTACCTTTTTTCCATTAATATTACTACTTTTAACTATTTCCAGGAATCATGAATATTAATGATATGTCAAAATAGAATGTGGCTTAACCAGCTGGCAAAGCAGGAAATGCAAAGGCATAAAAGCTAAGCTATTTTACTTTACTGACTCATAAGGGGTAAGGGATGACATTAATTAAATGTAAATTGAGATTTACCTTCCATATACTGTCAAAACTTCCATTTCAATATATGCTTTCCAAGAATGTATTATAGAATACAAAATCCATTGTATTTCTATATAGCAGCAATAAACTATTGGGATGTTCACATTTTAGAAAGACAATACCATTTTCATTGACACCAAAAGTGTAGAGACCGGGGTATGAATCCGACACAGTAAGGGCAGGATCTATGCTGAGAACTGCTCACTTCTGGGAAAGAAGTCAATGAGTACTGAAATAAATGAAGAGCTGTGTGTCGTGTGCATAGACTGAAAGACCAATCATTGTTAAGATGTTGATTCTCTCTAATTTGATCTTCAGAGTCAATGCAAATCGCAATCGAATTCTTTGCAAACTCTGCGGGGATGCAGCGTCTCGCTCATCCTATACAGCAGGTTCACTATTTACTACTAATCCTTTTCCTGTCTTTACAAAAGTCTCAAGTTAAAGAAATAACATAAGTGAGATTAGGTGAAACATCTCTGATTTAGATGCCACTGACCCCAAGATTTGGCAAATCACACAAGAGAGCAGAGGCTCTTCTTCATCCCTTCTCATTGACATACTTGTAGATGCTCTGGTAATGAGAGCATTTCCTTCCTTCTGGATAACCTATTGAACATTGAGGAAGACTATTGTACACTCATTTGGAAGAAATTGAAAGAACTAAAATAAAAGCTTAAAAAAAACACCTGAATAATTCTAAAGTTAGTGTTAAAGGGAAACTTAGGTATATGATGAGGGCCATTAAAAGAAAATTAGATTGTCATTATACAGTTTTATTTTATACAAATAAATTCAGTTTCCTAAGGGAAGGGAAGTTGGTAAAGGATGTGAGTCCATAGTCATCAAACATGGCACACAAGCATTTGCAGGAGCGATTTGTCAGTAAAACGTAATGCTAAGTTTGAATAGACGTCTTTGCCATTTTAGGAAACGTGCATATCTGCCAAAAGTTAAAGCAATTTGCATAAATATTTCGAGTCATTTCTAAATGAAAAGAGAAAAACATCAGATTAGTATTTTCCTATTTTATTATTATGTGAAAATAACCTCTGTTTGTCCACATTTTTCTTCTTTTGTTTTACACTCCAAAATATGCAAAGAACAAAAGCCCATGTCATCCCCAAGAGAGTGTTTCATGTATCAACGCAGGAGCATTCTTTCTTTCCAATCAGGCATTAAAGGGATAGCAGAAGAAATAATATGATGTATATAAAAAGTCCCCTGTCCAATCCTCCCCATTTCTATCATTTCTTCATCCATCAGCAAAATTTAAGTCTTGAATTCTTACTAATGTCAGAAATCATGTTAGTTGGTTGTAAGTAAAAATCAGTGTTATATGTTCACACCGCATCTGTTTGGACTCCCTCCCCACCAGCTTCCTCCTGATTTGTTATTCTGGGGTCACAATGTCGGGAATGGGAAGGGTTGGGACAGCATTTGGTCCTTGTCTGTTCTTGTCTGTTCCTCTGTGTGCTTTGGCTCTGTGGCGCTAGGACATGATCTTCCTCCAACACTGGTGTCTGCCGAGTGTTGGGTTTTTATTCAGGCTCCACACAGCATCCACTGCTCTGTCTCCTTGTTCCAAATTAAGCACTCCTTCAGGTGTGATGGTTCTCTCTCCGCTCACCCCCATACCCTTCTCGAAGGCACAAAGAAGCTTTGCGTATCCATCATCTCTTCCCTCTCCGGGGCCATGTATCACCCATTGCCTTCTTTCCCAGAGGGTCTCCTTTACCCCCACCTCACCTCCTCGCCTCCAAGCTTCAGCTATTCTACCTTGTTGTTCTTTGCTTTGGGGAGCTACTGTCGAAGTTGCTTTCATTAAAATCTTTTAACATTACCTTTTGTTTAAAAAAATGTTCTTTCCCAATGCAGAATGTGCATTTCTCATATGTGAGTCCTTTGCATATCTCTAGTCCCTTTATTGAGAAAATATAGAAAAACACTCACGCTGCCAAATCCCCTCTCCAGTACCTCCCTCCGGTTTGTACTTCGTACATGCTGTTGATAAAGCAGCCTGCAGCACGCTTCCACGGTGACCCGCTTCAGAGATGCCGAAGCAAACTTAGAGCTGCCTGGCCAACGTGCCAATCTAGGCGGATACTGTTAAAACAAAATTATTTTCTTTGAGTTCAGAGTGAGGGGCCTCCTTACACAAATATCACTCAGATCACACTTTGGGATTTAATTACCACTGTTAAACATTATCTTATGTTTCTCACCAGAAATCCTGTAAAAATAGAGACACGTTTCTTAGATGCCAAGGAATTTAGATAACAAAACAAAAATAAATAGGAGGATAGTTGTGCTGGAAGAGGTATATTACAATTAATTGCAAGCCAACATAATGCTAGTATCAGCCAGGGACCAGGACACTTTTTCTGCACTAGACCAGCTATTAAATACTTTTTGGCTTTGCAGGTCAGGAAGTCACCACTACTGAGCTCTTTTGTAGCTTTAAAGTAGCCATAGAGAGTATGTTGATAAATGGGCTTGGCTATGTTCCAAGAAAATTTTATTCTGGATTTGGCAAATAGGCAGTTGCTTGCCCATACCTCAACCATGGGTTGATAATGTTTATGTATTTAATCAGAGAACCTATGGCCCTCTGTCTGGCTATATTCTATATCGAGAGGCAGGATATTCCTTATCAGAAGCTTTTTTTGCTGAGAGAATTATCTTGGACAATGTCCTCACTGATGTATTCCAAAACGACTGGCCACATCACCTAGAGGAAGGAAGATTTATTTGCTTACAGTTTTGGGGAATTTTAGAGGTTCCATGTGAGTCCATGTGAGACGGGTCTGCAGAGCTCAGGGAATGGAGGCGGGAAGCAGAGAGAGGGAGAGGGAGAATGCAAGGCTCTGCTCTCACATACTGGAGACAGAAGCAAGAGAGCAAACTTACAAGGGGGTTCAAGACAAAAGCACAGTCCCCAAGGCCACAGCCCCAGGGACTCACTTTCTCCAGCCACACCCCGCCTGCCTATGTTACCACCCAGGAATCATGACTTAATTATGTCAACCCTGAGCATTAAAGCATGGGCTTTTCATGGGACGTTCTCTATCTAACCAGAGCAAGAATGATCTTAACTAATTGTACTTGGAGTCATGGAGGAGAGTTTTTGAGACTGTGGCAGCACCAAGTGTTTGGAGTAATAATGGTTTCAAACGGATATTTAACTTAGTACTTTTAATTTTGCTAACTTTTAAAAATTGATTCTAATTCTTAGTATGTTCCATATCATTACATATTTAAAAGGCTTCCGCCCCCCGACCCTGTCCTTTGGGAGCTAAAGTATGGTTTTTGAATTAGAGTCTTTCACTGTATTTTCATTTCTTCTTCTTCTCTTGAATCAAGCGTTCCATCTGCTCAGTTTATTGTCTAGTTTCGTCTATACACCACAGTCCGGAGCCATAAAATGTGTTCTATAATCAAGTCTTTATAACCGAGGACCAAACAAACAAACAAACAAACAAAATGAAAATGAGGAGTGAAGCACTATTTTAATGGAAAAGAAAAAACATCTGATTCAGCTTTTATATTAATATTGTAGGTTATAATGGAATATAATGTCTCTCCTTGCACAATAATAAATGAGATACACTAAAATATACTGCAAACTCACTTATTTTAGGTAATAAAATTTGTGTAGTATGAAGAAATTGACCATAGCATTTTGAGTCCTCTTTAAGATTAATAAAGACAATTAAAATACTAAGTTGGCAAATTTCTACTTAGCAGTAGAAAAGGTATAAATTGAACATTTTCTTATTTTTATTAAAGAAGAAACTATTACATTTCTTTTTATTTTACACTCATCTACACACATCTAAGTCATTCTTCCCAACAATCAATAATGGAAATTAAGGGTGATCTGGGTATAATTAAAGGTCATGCTGGGAGAACATCAAACTCCTTCCAAGTTATATATTTAATATCTTATGCCAAAGACTTAGTTTCAGTAGATAATTCCATGAGATGTGTTTTCTCTTTCTTTCAAAGCCCTAGAATGGAACCAAATGCTCTAATGAATTCCTTTAAGTCATTTATTTATGTAAAACTTAATGTTTCTGTTGATTTTTCTTCTGCCCATTCCCTCTTTACTCAGCAGTATTCTCTGGAGTTATTATGGTCCATTACAATGTTTTAGAAATAACTAATGTGCTACATTTGAGGCCTGGAGTTATTTTAGACAGTGCATCTAAAATTTAAACCAAATGCCTGAAGGAATTCTATTAAGTTTTGGACACTTCAAATATCTATTTTTTTAGAGAAAGCAGAGAAGAGATTCAAATAGATTTTTTGAGGTAATTTAACGACAGCTATTTTAGTTTTCTGAATTTTCAGGTGTCAGTGTTATAAACCTACTTATACCAAAAAGGGCTCACTATAGGTTAATGAAGATGTCATTACTAAAATTCAGTTCTTAAATGAAACCTTTTATTCTATTTGCATTTTTATATACTTAATATATAGAAGAATGTTTAATCTACTGATTGTCATGAATGAACTGTGAATATTCTGAGATAGTAATTATCATTTTATTTATAATTGCTAGTTTGGACAACTCATTATTAATGCTTTGGTATTGACTTTTAAACTTCTAAAGTACACAGTAAAAGAATAAATTATGAAGATAATATCAATGGGGAATTTACTGATTATAAGATAGAACAATATGTTTATGAATCTAAAAACAATCCAGGGAACTTGAACTTTCAGGATAGGCACATTTCTTAATAACAGCATCTTAAAGGTTTTAAGGTATTTTTGACTTCCTACCTTTATAAGAAAGTTCCAATAAATATTAGAATAGGTGAAATTATTTATTCTCAGAGATTATATATCATATAATATGCCCACAAAATCCACATACATAGTCAAGAAGCGGGAAGAGTGGTCAACATACTCTATTTCCAAGCTATAAATCGTTTAGAACTATGAGATTTTAAAAAAATTCGATAAAAATACTCAGAAAATTTATAAGATGTGGTCCCTGCCCTTAGCTACTTCTTCTCCATAAATATTGAAAGTGAAACTCATATGGATTTTATTGTTCATAAAAATGAGACATTCTTGACTGGCAGGCAGATAAAATGACTCAAAGCCGGGCGTAGTGGCGCACGCTTGTAATCCCAGTACTTTGGGAGGCGGAGACCGGAGGATCCGGGTTCGCAGCCAGCCTCAGCTCTTTCTCTCCCTGTCTCTCTCTCTCTCTCTCTACTTAGTGAGGCCCTCTGCAACTTCGTGAGACCCGTTTTCAAAATAAAGTATAAAAAATAGGGCCGGGGGCGTAGCGCGGAGGTAGAACGCCCCTGGGTTCAATCCCCGGTACCGCAAATAAATAAATAAATAAATAAATAAATAAATAAATAAATTAAATGACTCAAAAGAAGAGTGAGATAGTGTGCGAAACACAAAGTAGTTGATCGACAAAATAACCAAAGAAACATTTTTCCTTTCTTCCACGATTTTGAGGGATTGTTTCCGATGGATAGAAGATGCGTGTCTGTAAGCAAGTCAGAAAAAGCAGCAATGAAACAAGCACATTTGCCAACTTTGGGTTATGGCTTTTCACTCTAGTTACTTAATTTTGATAGAAATTAAGTGTTCCTATTCAGGGACTAATTTTTATTTTTTAATGCTCTATTTGGAAATAATTTCAAACTTTCAGGAAAATTGCAAAAATAAGATTAGTAAAAAGAAAATACATCCTTCTCCTAGATTCTCCAATTGTAACATTTTCCCTCATTCATTACTCTCTCCTTTTGTTTCCATGCACACGCCCATACGCATGCACACACATGTGTGCACACAACGGTAATTTTTTTTCCTGAACATTTGAGGATAATTTACATATACCATGGCTTCTTACTGCTAAATTATTCAGTATATATTTTCTAAAAATAGCCAAGCTCTTCTTCCTTTCTTTTTTCTTTTTCATTCATGGGTGCACTGTAATTATATACCATAGTGAGGTTCAAAGTCATACAAAGAAACATGCACACATGTGATAGTAAATCTAGGTTGTCAACTTCACCTGATCATGACACACCCAAGATCATGTGACTTTGGGTGTGTAACAGCAGATTAAACAGAAAGCCCTGCCCTGAATGTAGGCAGCAGGATTCTGATAGGTGCGGATTTAGATAAAAGAGGGAGAAGCCTTGTAGAGCGCATGCGACTCTTTCCGAGGAAAACGCATCTGCTCTCGCCTGAGATCGTCGGCCGCCGGCTTCGCCTTTCTCTGAAGAGCTTCTTGATCTTCTCGGCCTCCAGCCCTTTGAACTGAAACTTCACCATTGTTTCTCCGAAGAGCTTCCTGATCTTCACGTCTTGGACTGGGACTGAATTAGTGGTTGCTCCGATCCTAAGACTCCAGCTCTTAGACCGTTCGACCAGCTACTGGTTCCTCTGACTCTCCACGTGCAGTCAGAACCTGGGACTACATTGCTTCAAACTGTAAGCCCATCTGATAAATTCCTTTTTTTTCAAATATACTCATTCTGTGTATTCTGTTCATCTAGAGAACCCTGTCCAATACAACACAGGTCTTGGTGCGTTTCCCTCCAAACTCTTCTTTTATCTGACTCAAGACTTGTGATGAAATACCCCCTGGGTGTGGGGCGAGAAAGCATTGGTTTGGGCCCATCCTTCATTTGCTTGAGGTAAGTCATCATGCTGCACGGTGGGCTTCAGTAGCTTGGATGCTCAATGAGGACACTAAGCTTATCCTGCCAGCACCACAGAGCATTCACTGTGATGAAATGAGATAATTCCTTTCTGTGAAAGAGTTTTGGAAATCCTGAAACTTTATGCAAAGATAGAGTACTTTTTTGTGGTGGAATTATCATCATTACTACCCAGAGTTGTAAGACAGCCTCACTGAATTAATGCACATAAGAGTCATTGTAGAGCCAGGCGTGGTGGCGGCGCACGCTTATAATCCCAGTACTTTGAGAGGTAGAGACCGGAGGGTCCGGGTTCGCGGCCAGCCTCAGCTCTCTCTCTCTCTCTCTCCCTTTTTTTCTCTCTCTCTCTCTCCTTAGTGAGGCCCTCTGCAACTTCGTGAGACCTGGTTTCAAAATAAAGTATAAAAAATAGGGCCGGGGGTGTAGCGCAGAAGTAGAACGCCCCTGGGTTCAATCCCCAGTACCACACACACACAAAAAAAGAGTCATTGTAGAACATGAATAGGAGCTGCCTCTGGAGATGAACACTTTTGTGTACTCCTAGTGAAATCCTTTTATGTACATCCTCAAAGGCTACCTAATACTATATCGCCAAAAAATAACTCAGTAAATCAATCATTGGGAAATGATCACACTTTGTTCTTGTGCCAGCAGAAACGTCGTCTCATATACAAGCTGCTGGCAATGAATACCAGAAACAGCTTTCACACACGCTCTGCTTCTGAAAGGCCTCCCTGCAACAGTTAATGATGATGAATCACTCCCAACTGGGCAAATAAAAATGGAGACTGTGGACAGTTTGATGGATAGAATCTCTGATGATCTGATGATCGGAGGCAGCTATTGCTGAAATGGCCCTAAGCACACTAAAAGGAAATTTGGCTTTGACACCAGAGTAAGTACATGTCTTAAAAAGATCCCCTAACACAAGAAACAAGCCTCCCATATATCTGATGAGGAATTAGAGGTCATGATGTCAAATTAAAACAGCAAATAACAGGGCGAGGCAGGGCAATGGGAACTGGTCTCAGGGGTGGGAGGTTAAGGCTGAGTGTTTAGCAGGGAGGCAGACAGTGAAATCCAGGAGCCAGGGATGGTTTTCAGAGCCATCAAGTCAGGTAGAATCCTGTCCTTTTAGACAGTGAAGACGAGGATCAGACAAAATGAGGCGGCTCTAGAATTGGGAAAGTGAGAAGAATCTTAGATACAGACAGAAGTTCTGGTCATAGTCTATCGAGTTTTCTAGAACAAAAAGACTAGGTCAAAAGTTCTAAGTGACAAGAAATCAGAACGCAGCAGGGAGTTTTGGGCGAGACCACCGGTCGCTCATGACAAGTGTGGACTTCAACCGAAATAACTCCTGAAGTAGCTTTAAAAAGTCACTTATTCCAAAAATAACATTTTTGTCTAAGAGCTTGGGTGGTTTAATACTGTGGAAAACCAACATGAATGATATGTGCTCTAGCCACTCCACAGAATCACTCTGTAGACACCCCCAGTGCACCACCTGCACCCCAGAGGTCAGCTCTGACTCCAAAGTACTTAGCACAGCTTGGTAAGACTGCGGAGCAGGGAGAGGGGGTCTTGAGTGCTCAGACCTGCCCTAGTATGCTGTGAGAAATGACATAGGCCATTTTATTTTAGGCCTTGTGTTACAAGAGCTCTTCGTTTCCCCTTGGGGAAAAAATTAGGAAAATAAAGCTTGTGTCTAGGACACTTGTCAATGACCAAATATCTAAAAAGAATAAAGTTATGGTTTTGTATCGTGTCCACACAGCAGTTGTGTTTTTTTTCCACTTAGTCCCACATGGTATAAACAAAATGAGGATCTTTGCTATCAGTGAATGTTCAGTTGCTGTGAAAGCTCCCTATGCTATTTTTAGTTTGGGCTCTGGGATATCAAGGCCAAATTTGGAAAAAATTGAGGCTCTATTTTTAAGTTATATAATAAAAATTCGTTCAAACACTTAAGTCAGATAGGTCTACATTTTGTATTTCACGTACTTTTATATTTCACATGTATTTGTATTTCTTGCAAACATGATAGGATCGTGCTTTACTTTAAAATTAATTTTACTTGAAATGACACAAATCTCAAATTTTGAAAAATGTGTAGTTGAAAAAAGCTTTTGACCTATAACTGATAGAGGATAAAAATCTTCTAGAACTTTGGGATTTCAACTGAGTTCTTGTGCAAGTACTTTAGCATATTTAAAAATATTTACCCTCTTCTTTTTCCTTTATCCTTGTGTGTGTGTGTGTGTGTGTGTGTGTGTGTGTGGTATAGGAGATTGAACTCAGCGACATTCTGCCACTGTGCTGGAGCCCCAGAACTTTCATTTTTTTATTTTGAGACGGGGTCTTGCTATTTTGCCCAGGCTGGCCTTGAACTTGTAATCCTCCCATCTCAGCTTCCTGAGTAGCTGGGATCACAGGCATGCATTATCCCCCTCTTAAAGATGCGCACACCCTCATGCTTGTTGCAGTGCTGTGGTCTATTTTCTTAATAAAGAGATAATAATATAAATGTATTTTTATAAGGAAGAGCCTTTATTTCCTTAAAGTGTTCAATAATGGGCTTTACAAGTGATTTCTAAAGCTAATGTTTTTGTTCTCAGACTTTAACCACAATATTATATGTGATGATTTTTAATGACTTGTTAGTGAAACTGATTTGAAAAGTGTACTTTAGGCAGGTTACATGAAGAATAGTAAGTCTTATGGAACAATGATTCTCAAAATCAAGTTATTCAAGGGATATAGGGGAACGGGCAGGTTTCTGGAAGTGGGGACAAGAGAGGACTGGCCACACATGAAGCTTCAGCTCCTGGGCCCCTCCAAACCCTATATGTTCACATGCCATACTTTTGTAAATGTTCCAAAAGCAAGATTTAATTATTTTTAGTTCTAAAAGAGGAAAAATCCCCACATTTTTATAAACTACATGCCATACAAAGAGAGATTGAGGTGTCAGGTTTATATGGTACCTGTTGCATTTTCAACAAGGGAGAGTTCACGGAAAATTGTACATACTTCTCTATCATGTAGAGAGAATATTTTCTTGTAGCCCGGTCATTCAGAAATAATCTATTATTATTGTTAAATACACAATAATATTTTACTCATAAAAGTAATTGCATTTTACTTCAAGATATGGTCCAACCTATTATGTAATATGGTTTCCATGGGGAGATTACTTCTTCATTGAATTATCTGTCAAATAGACATTTTCAGAAAGCTCATTTATTTCCTCGTATCGGTGAATGAGTATTAACTAACCTAGATTTTCTTTTTCTTTTGTTTTGTCGGTTGCTAAGCTCAAATATAAATACCACTCTAAGTGGCAGTAGTTTTCAATTTATGATTGTTGGCACAATTATCTCTTTCCCTTTTGATTCTTTTTTATTATATACCTTTTATTTTTCTGTTAAAAATCTTCTAGAAATGGAGAAGAGACATTATAAATATGAGCTTATATGAGATCACATATAAAATAATTTTCTATTTTAAATATATACTCAGGACATAAACCTTAAGGAGACTAAAAATACGTGGTCTTCAGCTCATTACACTTCTCTCACTCATTACTTCATTGAAAAGATTTAGTGATTTTGGTTAACTTATTTATGAGTGTGGATATATAATCTTAACAAAGTATAAAAATGTATAGCTGAGTTGAAAATGCTGAGCATAATGTTGGGTAAAGGCAAGATCCTTATACATTCTTTATTTGGAAATATAATGGACAAAGTTAATGTTGAAAGTAAAAGGATCTTGAAAATGAGAAAGATCTATATGAAGATATATATCTCCCCCACCAGAAATATTCATGTCACTAATATATTTGGCCCGGTCAGTTTTAAGAAGAACCGAGAGCCTCTGTTAACTGCACATGTTGTAGAGATGTAAGTTAACTACCAGATCCAAGATCATCCCTAGGCATAATAGCAGCCATCTCATTAAATAATTATGTCTGAATTCATGTCAACATATATTTAAAGACTCTGCCTTTTAATCATCTTCATAATATTTTATAACTTGTATCTTGTCAAATTTTTTTCTTTAATATGAGAAGGCTCCACTCCTAGGAAGATTTCAATATGAGGGTTTCTCTTGTGTCTGATCCTACAAGGTACACAAGGTCCCTTTAAACTTGACAAAACTAAGCCTTAAATGGTTAACAGAAAGCATCAAAACATTGATCTAACACATGTTCCCCAGACTCGATCCTGTAGAAGGGAGTGATGAATTTATCTCTGTTTAGTTCAAAGAGCAAGAAAGCCATAGGGTAGCTCCAAGATATTGCACATCACATGGAAATTTTAACTCATAAAACAGCACCAGGGTGACTGCAATATTGGTCCTTTTTCATTGTTTTAAGATACCCCATGTATCATTTTTTTCTGAAATAACTCTAAAGGATTTGAGTCTAATTTTACTTCTCTCTTCTAATTGAGGAATATTGTTCCTACACAGCGAAGCAAGGTCTAGGTTTACTTTCTCACCTACACTTGACTGGCTTTATAAAATGTTTCTTGTATCTCTGCAGATAATCTAGCATAGGAGATAAAGAGTGAATGAAAATTACACTCGAATGGGTTAAGGACTACAGTAGATATAAATACAGAGAGCTGTAGGCCACCACACTGAGTCTTGGGTAACAGGGAAGATTGACAGAGGTTAAATCAATTAAAACTTTAAGGATGACTAGAAATGAGTATAGAAAAAAGTTAAAGGACACAACAGTGTCATCAGCCAATAAGGCTCTTGGATGAAATAACTTTCAGTGTTTCAGTGGCTGTTCACACGCCACTCTAGTTTTGTTTAATACCCAGACATTAGTGAGTGCAGCTTAAGGCAGAACTTCAAGCCAAAATTAAGGAAGAAGCGCAGGTATGACATTTAATAACTTTGGGAATATGGTTAAATTATTTCACCTTCATAGACTTTAATTTCTAATAAATACAATTAGAATAATAATGCTTGCATTGCTGATTTGGTGTGGAATTACATGTAATGTATCCTATGTGGTATGATCATGTCAGGGCTGCATTATAATACACCCCTTGATTCAATACATAATAATTCCAGCAAATTTTAGACAGCAAAAGAATATCATTTTGTTAAAAGTGAAGGTATTGTTTAAGATAATATTAATTATTAATGTTCATTCTATATGAAGGTGTGTTTATGCTTCTGATATAAATTCTGTTTAAATTTCCTCTTCATATTTCTTTCCTTACTCAGTAGAAACTGACTTTTTTGGGGGGTTATTGGGGATTGAACCCAGGAACATTCTATCTCCGAGCTATACCCTCAGCCCCCCTACCCCTTTATTTTGAAACTGGGTCTCACTAGGTTGATGAGAGTCTCACTAAATTGCTGAGGCTAGTCTTGAACCTTCATTTCTCCTGTCTCAGCCTCCCAAGTATTGAGATTACAGGCATGTGCCACCATGCCTGGTGGAGAAACTGACTCTTAAAAATAGTTTTTATTAGGCCGGGCGTGGTGACACACGCTTGTAATCCCAGTACTTTGGGAGGCGGAGACCAGAGGATCCGCGTTCGCGGCCAGCCTCAGCTCTCTCTCTCTCTCTTTCTCTCTCTCTCTCTCTCACAGCACTTGGTGTACTTACTGCATCCCACCCTGTTCTTCCCTCCTCCCTCCCTATACATATTAGTGAAATTGGCAGCAATAACTTCATATATTACCATAGCATTATTTGAATTGTTTTTTCCTCAATCTTTCTTTTTCTCCTCCCTCAACCCCCTCTGCTATTCTCCAGGTCTGTCTCCACATTATTTAGAGTCCCTTTGTTTTCTATTTTCTAACTTCCACCTATGAGAGAAAGCATACAACACCTGACTTCCTGAGACTGACTGATCTCACTTAGCATAATATTCTAGAAACTGACTTTCTAAACATCAAACCTTCCCTCTACCTGCGCGTTCTATCAAGAGATTTTATAATGTTTCTCTGGGTAAATGCAATTATTTTTGTGACAGTTTTAAAATTCTATGTCAGATATGGCTGTTCTGTTCATGCTGATATTCCATTGTTTAAATACAGTGGCAGCTACATAAAAAATACGTAAACTAATCAGGAAAAGCATGCTGTAATGAACACTAATGAGAGACAATATTTCATTTATAGTGGCGATCTCCACATGAGAGCATTCGTCTGTAAAAGAATGCATTTATTTTTATTTACTGCAGAAGAGGTGCTATTTGGAAATTCTGGATCTGAGATGGATGCATGAGTTTTGGCTTGGGCAGCTCCAGCTGACCACTGTAAATGGAAATGGACCATCTGCTCCGGCTTGTTAATACCTACTCATCCCATTGATCCTTTGAGCACACATGCTTTCAATTACCACTCATCCCAAAGTTACTAAAGCCGCTCATTGTCTGCATAGTTTGTGTTGCTGTTATTCAGCTCTTCCGTCAAAGTTAGCTGCCCCTTTTTCGTGAGACATTCATCTTTTTGAAAAAACAAAGACAACGCTCTGATAAATAACACAGTTCTTCAGCATATACATGATATTTTAGCATGTATTTTTATACCTAAATGTAAACATCTAATATCTTTTCACTATTAGAAAATACTGAGAGATTTTTGTTGCATTGAATGTATAGACATTTAATGATACAATGCCATTAGCCCAAAATTAACTGTCTGGGGATAAGCTGATCTCTAAGGTAAGTTTTTATCATTTATTTTTTTATGACAGAGAATGCATTATTTTTAAGACTACTTGGGAATATTGTAGTCAATTAGGGAAACCTCTATGAAATATCTAAGCAAAAATTTAATTTCCAACTAGATAACCTTGGCATTTTACCTTAAAGAGTAAAAAATAAGAAGAAAATATTATATTTAATAAATACATATTACTATAAAGATATGTTTACTTTGTTAAACAAACTAAAAACACTTGAGTTTCTCAAATGAAAAATAATGCTTTTTATTCACTACACACACACAAACATATGAGAGAGAGAGAGAGAGAGAGAGAGAGAGAGTATTATACTTCGGAAAGGAAATTAATTCTTATTATATCCATTTGAATTACTAGTAAAATAAATGAAGTATGAATAATAAGAATAATAATAGCAACAATATATTGATTCATCTCAAAACCCTATGATTCAAGTATTTTGTTATCCTTATTTTACAGATAAGACATATGAGCAATAGAAATGAATAATTTTCCTCATTTCACATTACATATTATTATGCTAATTGTCAGGGATGGAATTCGCAATCAGTAAACCAACACCAAAACTTGCATTCTTTACTGCTATGTTATGACCGTGAATTAAAATGCATTCATAGCTATTAATTATCAATGATTTTAATAATTAGTAATTATGAACTAGAAATCCAAGTGACAAAATTTGTCAAAATCAAATTTCTATTATGAAGTCTGTTTTGTTATTAATGCTGTAGTTTTAATATGCTAACATCATGGGAACATAATAAAATTTGTTTTAAATTTCACAATAATCTAAACAAGAACAAAACACAATAATAAGGTTATTTATAAACTTTGATTATTTTCTTAATTACATTTTAATTTTTCTCACCCCTTATGAGAAAAATTTTCTGAACATATATTGTACAATTTGATCGCTTTAATCACTCATGACTAAAACAAAACCTCTTTTCCCTCAGAACTAGCTTCTTTCTAGAAATTTCCCTTTTGTCAATATTTTCAATCTTTAGGAAACCTTTCAGTAAATTCCCAGGGATGGAGTGTAGAGAAAAGATACACCTTGAATTGAAGATCGTATAACTCTTTTCAAGAGACTGACTACAGAGGGGTGAAAACGAGCAAATATCGATAATTTTGGAATGGGAACAAAAGTACAGGGAAATTGCACAGGTGGTCTTGATTTTTCTTACCAAATTTAGAAAACTGAATACAAACTGGGAAAGAGAAATAATGCATTTGGATCAGTCACAGGAAGTGGAATGGGAATGACCAGGATTACATAAAATAATATAATAAGTTCTTAGAGCTCAGATGAGCTTAGAGCCCAGCACTAGTAGTGGCACTAATTCTATTCAACCATGTTAAATAGCCTAGATTTTAGGATCAGCGAGGGACTAATCTGAGTTTGGGGGATTTGTAAGTTAAGGACAACAGAAAGACTAAAGACCTAGGGTTTGAAGGAACTCACCCTAAGTGGTTGACATTATAAACCATGGGTCCTGTCCATGGTTTGTAGGCTGTGCAGAACAATAAAATCATAACAAGTAGGGATTGGTGTAAAAGAGTCAGGGTTTCCAAATGACATGGGATCAGTATATATTTGCTATTATGGAAATAGAGATTCAAAGAAGCCACAGTTCAGGGGAATGACAAGGTCTGAAGTATGGTCATAAAAGTTGGTGGCCGAAGTGAGTATTTGCTGAAAGATATTTGATACATAGTGGTTTGCTGGGATTGATCACATTGCTATTGAAGTTGTTCAGGGTGATATTAGAACTTGCAGTGGAAAGGGAGAGAAACTCAGTGAAGCAG
This sequence comes from Glis glis, assembly GCA_004027185.1. NCBI lineage: Eukaryota > Metazoa > Chordata > Mammalia > Rodentia > Gliridae > Glis > Glis glis. The sequence goes on from PVJS01009326.1 coordinate 23,199, forward strand.
ATATCAGTGACTGAGAGGAAGAGACCAGAATGCCATCAGATTATTATAAGAGGCCCTTTTTTCTGCATGGCAGACCACTCAAAGGAGGAAGATTTTGAGCACTCAAGTGGAAGTGGAATGGTCTAGGTTTATAGAAGAGTATCAGTGCTGTTCTCTTGATCCCATGCCAGAAGAAATACAGGAGCAAATAGGAAGGAGGAGGAAGGGAGGAGGCATCCTTAGGTAGAAACCTGATTTCAGTTAAGAACAAGCATTAGGGATAATGTGTGAAGAGCCTACAGGTTTGGAATCATTCTTTTATTTGTACTGCAATGGGGGTTTCAGGAAGTGCTGTAAATTTGTGAAAGAATTTTGCAAAAGAAATACGAAAATCAACGAGGCTGAGTAACTGTGTAAAAACTATCCGAGAGGATCTTGCATTTCTGGTCACAGCAAAAAAAGTTAGGAAATGCACATTTTTTTATCTCCAATTCTACAATAAACCCTTGCTTGATTCTTCAACTCATGGAGGATCTCTAGAAGTTTTGAATCCATAGTTCAAATCCATAGCTTGACTTACTCATTTGACTGTCAATCACAGAATTACAATAATCCAGTGATTATAATTAAATAAATACAAATTTTATCATCAATTTTATTCAATTGGTTCCTGGTTGATAGTGTTATTTAAATTTACAATATGAAAAAACGAAGTCTTTCTATTTTTGAAGTATATTTCATATATGCTAAGCATTGCCCTTCACTTAGCTGTCATGATTTCTTACTTCATTTTTGCTTCTGTTAAAAGCATAGGGGATCTCATCCAACAAACAAGTATCATAATCACTAAGAACATGGATCTTTATAACATTTCCTAAACACGCAATGTTAATCATATTATCCAGAAAACTGAACAAAATACTAACTCCCTAAATTTGAATCACTTAACATATCAATAGTCAGTCCTATTTGGTCTATAATAGTTTGGATTTAGAACGTCCCCCTAGTCCTCATGGAAACAAGGTAGTGACATTGGAAGTGGGTCTTGGTGGCTAAGGGGGGGTGGTCCCTGGGGGTGTGGCCTTGGGTTTATATATCCTTCTTTCTCCCCCTGCTCACTCTGTCTGTTTCTGGCTTCCATGATGTGAGGAACAGATCCCTGTGCTCTCCCTCTCTTTGCTTCTCTTTGCTTCACACATGTGGCCTCACATGGACTTAGTTCAGAATCTCCAAGAAATTGTAAGCAAATAAATCTTCCTTCCTCTGAGTTGTGTGGTCAGCTTTACTGGGATACAGCAGTGCGAACGTTGACTGAGACAGAGTCTTATCACAAGCAATATATGTCAGAAAAATTACACAAAATTTAGACTTTTGTCAAATGTATCTCCTGAGTGTCTGATCCTTACTTAACTTATTAAGGGTATTGAGAAAAGGTTTTAACACAATCGGAATGACCCCACATTCAACTTTCTGTATCAGTTCTATGGGAGAAAAATATGAAAACGATATAAAAAGAACTTGCACCTCATGTAAAAATATTTCCCAACAACTTATTATGATAAAATTTTCAAACATATAGCAATATAAATGACTTTTGCAGATAATTACATACATTTCAAAGTGAAAAATGTTATATAGATGCTTTATTAGAATCTATCCCTTTATACCTCTATCCAATGACTAACCCATCTATTTTTATTAAACTTCAAAATAAATTGCAGATATCAGTAAATTCCTCCCCATGTCTCCCAGCATGTGCATAATTATCTAAAGCTCTATTATGGGTTTGCATATGGAATGTCCTCCAGAAAAGCTCCTGTGTTGTCAATGCAGCAATATTCAGAGGCAAACTAATTGAATCATGAGGGCTCTAGCCTCATTAGTAGATTAATCCACTGAAGGATTAATAATTGGATGTATTTTCTGGTAGTAACCATAAGCATGTGAGTGTTGCTTAAGAGGGTCACTAGGGGTATGACCTTAGGTACTATGTCTGTCTCTGGTTCCTTTTTCTTGCTCTCTGCTTTCTGGCTGCCATGAGCTGAGCAGTTTTCCTCCACCACACTCTGCTGCCACAATGTTTCTGTCTTGGAACTGGCCAACCATTGACTGAACCTCTGAAACCATGAGCCAAATAAACCTTTCCTCCTCTCAGTTGTTCTTGTCAGGTATTCTGATCATAGTGATACAAAGCTGACTAAGCTAAGCTCCTTGGCTCCAGGGCTTTCTTGGCCCATAGTACAGCTACTTCTGAAACAAAGAGGTGTGGCTGTGTCTGTGTGTTCAAAAAGTGCTTTATGGATACCTAGCACTTGTTTTACACACTCTACCTACCATATTTAATCCACTGCATGTATAAATCAACTTCAACAACCAATCTTAAAAGTTCATGTGAACAGAACATTTGGTTACTAAGTTTCTTCAAAACTGTTTTTAAAATTAAACTAAATTTTAGTGCTTACAGGTTCATATTCTAATCAGATTTTATAATTAATGAATATCAGCTTTAGGGGCTGGGGATGTGACTCAGTGGTAGAGTGTTTGCTTAGCATGCATGAGGCTCTGGGTTCAGTCCCCAGCACCACAAAAATATATACATATATTATATATATATATATACATACATAAAATATATATACATATATGCATATCAGATATCAGCTTTAGGCTAGATTTTCTTATATGTTTTGTTCCTTATTGTACATTTATTTCAGATTGTTTTATTCTCCCTAAATTACATAGCACCTTAACTCATTACATCCCAAGTTTTCAGTTCTGCATATAGTTCAATAAAATTGACAAAAGTATATTAAATAGGTTGGAAAGAATAATCAAGATCTTATATATAATTATATTAATCAATATATTATAACAAATATATTCTCATTATTATAATTATAGTGTAGATTATATAGTCTAAGTTTTTATAGGTTTTTCATATGTGGGGACACAAGGGTTAATTCAGCTGAGTACACACTGATGTATGAAGACAGACAGACGAGGGCGTGTGAAGTACCCACGAGAGCGGTGGACCGTGTTAGACACAACCTAATATGGTCTAGACACATTTCTTCAGCCTGTGAAAGACAATGATTTATTTTCCCAATCAGGGTTGCATTTAATTTCAAAATCCATTAATGATCATATTCCTCCAAGTGCTGCTGTTTTGAATGATGTAGGTAATAACGCAGCGGCCCAGGGAGAGGGGCATGTAGAGCCCTGTGTTCCTCCAGTACACTGAAGCAGTTCTGAGGTCAAATTTCATGAGCTGAGTCATATTCAAGCGATTTGACAGTTAGTTATGGAGTCATCGGCTTATTAAAATGTGCTTCAGCTGGTGAAACTTATGTGGCATCTGGAAGCGGTCGGTTGTCTTCCTCTTTAGTTCTAGGATGGTGAGGAGCTCTGGGCTCTGCTGGGGAAGTTAGCAGAGCTGCAGTGGTGGCAGGAGACATGCTGGAGGCCTGGAATGGAAACTGCTGGAAATGCTGGTGCACATCTATAATCCTAGTTAGTACTTGGGAGGCTGAGACGGAAGGATTCCAGGTCGGAGGCCAGCCTCAGCCACTTAGCAAGACTCTTAGAAACGTAGCAAGACACAGTTTCAAAATAAAACAAAATAAAATAAAAGGGACTGGGGTTGTGGCTTGGGGGTAAAATGCCTCTGAGTTCAATCCCTAGTACCCAAAAATAAATAAAGTATTTCAACATTCATGGTATGCATTGCCTGAATGACAATGCTACATTTTTTGTTAGGTGAAAATCAAAATCGTATCCTTGGTACTGAGAATATACTTCCATTAGAGTTGTGGGGCATTGCCAAGTTAAAAAACAGTCTTTTCACTCTAATTATTTGCTGGACTTTTGCATTTTTAAAATGTCATTGCACATTCTGATTTCAGAGCAGGAAACGTGAAATAAGAATTTAGCTAAATTACTGAAGAATGGATTTGGAAATAAAGTTAGATCAATGAGGAGGTACAATGTAATTAGAGGTTGCGAGCAAAATAGATGAAGAAAGGTCGGTTAATCTGGACGTCCCTTGTTATAACCTTAGTATTTTCTACTGCTATCAATTAAAAATAATCATCTGTTCATCAAAGGAAACAGTAGGCACAGAGAGGACTGCAGCAGAAGGCAAGTCTACTCCTGTGCTGTGCTCCTGAGAGGAGGATGGTCCACTATTCCCCTGTCATCAGAGTTGCTTTGCAAGCAGCTTAAAAAACATAATCTGTCTAGCTAACAGCATCAGTCCAACTCTGTTTTCTTCTTCTGCCTTTTGGAAGTTAAATCGTTTGTACTTATAGCCATGTTAACCCCCAACTGGAAACACACACACACACACACACACACACACATACACACACACACACACACACACACACACACTTGCTTTAGTGTGATCTAAAGAATTAACTATTCAATTTATTTAACTATGTTTTATGAGTTCACATGTTTTCTGAAATACTGGAGAATGAGATAAGTAAGCCAAAATACCTAATCAGATCAGCAACAAAATAGCATAAACAACAAGTAATAGAAATTCTCACCTAGGCATTTCAATTTGAAAACATCACTTTAAAAATCAATCCAACACATTTTGTGAATATTTGTATGTATTATATGTAATATATATCAGGGAATACATATGTATGAAAGCATTGGAAATCAAAAGAAATGTGAATGATTATGCTTTTGTTAATTGTAAAGATAGAGATGGAAATAGAGAGACAGAGAGAGAGAGAGAGAAAGAGAGAGAGAGAGAAATGAATCCTCGGGAAGTATCTTAAGGGAAGGATCTGTTACTGAATCTACTGGTCCTTGACTGAAATCATGAAATGTTTCTTTGTCAGATGAAGCTACCATTGTCTTTATACTCCTAAGTCTATGCACCCACTATCTGTACTTTTCCTTTCAAAATTAATTACTGAATTCCATTTAGTACACCCAAATGTTACAATATGAAGAAAATGATCTTTAAGAGTAAATTTCACAGGGTAAGTTACAAAATGGTGGAGACAGATGACTTTGAACTTCAGAAATAAAACTATTCTGTCTCCATTTTCAAAGGGTCAATTATACGGGATGAAAACACATCTGTTACTAGTCGTCTTTTATTGAGAGATGGAAGAGGGGAACAAGTCATCTCTATTTGAGAGATGGAGGGATGTGGGGCTGACTACAGAGTTGGAAAAGGTGCTGAGATATGAGTGCAGTTTCATGGAAACCATTATGAACCGAATTCTGATAGATGAAAAAATAAGACAAATGACCAAATAGCTTTGAGACGAACTAGTCGAGAGTATTTCAGTGATGGAAAATATACACCTTTCCTTTCTCAAAGCTGCTCTGTCCTGCACCATCGCAGAAAGGTGGATAAAACCTCAGACTGTCTTTTAAAACCACTCTCTACCCAAAACACACACCATCCGCTGGGGCTGGCACAGGGGCCGAGGGCTCTTTGCCAACTCTAGGCTGGATAAAGCCATAAGGATGAAGAGCAGCAGGCAGAGGCAAGAGCGTTGGTCGAACTTCATATTCATGTGACTCTATTTTAAATGCTTACTATTTAAATAATCTGCAGATGATATTATGCAATTATTTTAATGAGGAATTACCTAGGTCAAAGGAATTTGGTATTATATCGACTCTACATACATACAACCACTGAAATATGTGAAAGGTGGTATAAGTCGCTTTGTGAAGGGAGGAAGATAGATGCATAATCTTATTTTACAACAGAATACATTCTTATTAAGAAAGGATATTTTTGCTATTGTGGACCACTGTATGGAGTATTGTTTGTCAAACAAAATCTATAGCATGTTTTCTGAAATAATTAATATGAATAAATATGTTTTAATCAAATACCCTGTTCAATTCTTCCAAATAGAGTTTCTTAAAAGCTAGTCAAGTCAAGAAGATTTTTGTTTTGTTTTGTTTTGTTTTTGTGGTACTGGGAATTGAACCCAGGGACATTCTACCTCCGACCTCCACCCCCAGACCTATTTTCTTATTCTTTATTTTGAAACGGGGTCTCAGTAGGTTGTGGAGGGCCTCACTAAGTAGCTGAGACTGGCTGCGATCCCGGATCCTCTGGTCTCAGCCTTCCAAGCACTGGGATTACAAACATGCGCCACTGCAACCAGCATGAAAATGTTTTTAGAAGGTTCACAATTAGACAAAACAATGCTCAAGTTAAAAAATTACATTTATATACTTTGTTTATTATATATAAGTAATCCAAACTGAATAAACCAAAGCAATAATATTTTTTCTAAAGCTAGTGATGTCATCCACAATTTATTATATACTTAATTTTTAAAAAAGTTATATATTAGCCGGGCGTGGTGGCGTATGCTTGTAATCCCAGTACTTTGGGAGGCGGAGACCGGAGGATCCGGGTTCGCGGTCAGCCTCAGCTCTCTCTCTCTCTCTCTCTCTCTCTCACTCCTTAGCGAGGCCCTCCGCAACTTTGTGAGACCCGGTTTCAAACTAAAGTATAAAAAATAGGGCCGGGGGTGTAGTGCGGAGGTAGAACGCCCCTGCGTTCAATCCCCGGTACTGCAAAAAAAAAGTTATATATTACCATATCAATTTTTCAAACTTAGAAGTTATTCTTGATGAAATTGAAAATGATACCTTAGTTATAAACTATAAATTATATTATATTTTATTAAACCAGAAGGGTAGAGTGATAAAAATTAAATTTGGGGGCCTTCTAGGAAAGAGAAATCTGGTAAATTCTCCCCAGCTTTCTTCATCTTCTAAGAGAATAACATCCACGTAGGAAGAGTGAACCCAACATAAACAGAGCTCCTGTGAACCAAATCCTCTAGCCTGCCTGCCAAAAGCAAAATTTACACTTCAATAAAAGAAAACAATAGCACTTAAACCCTCAACATATCGCTATGAGTGTATATAATACAAGTATTAAAAGAAACATACAAGAAGAAAAAATAAGACAGATGAAAGAACACCAGAAAATGCTAAAAGTTGCACAGGAAATGAATACAACCAAGTTACCAGAAACAGGTTTCAAATAGCCAGAAATAATATTATTTATTTATTTATTTATTGTGGTGCTGGGGAACAAAATTGGGGCCTCACACACAATAGGCAAATGTTCTCCCACCATGCTCCATCCCCAGCCCAGAAATAATACTCAAAGGAATTAAAAGATGAGATGGAGGAATTTATCAGAGAAGTAGAAACTCTAAAGGTAATTTTAGAACTAATAAAAATGTAACACCTGAAATTGAGAAATCAAAGTAAGAATTTTATGACAGTCCAAACACAGTTCAAGAGATGAGTAGTAAATTAAAAGGTAGATGTAAGTGAAATATGCAGATAGAAGATTGGTGTGTAACCACAGGAACGAAACTGAATAAGATAATAAAGGATACCATGATGTTTAATAAAGTAAAATTGAAATCTCAAAAGGAAGAGAAAAGAAGCAGAACTTGATAAACACAACAGACATCATACCTTTGAATGAACACCAGAACGTTTAACAGCACATTGCAACCAAGAACACATGGAAACTAGAAGACAAGGGGATGCATCTTCAAAGTGCTAAAAGAACATAACTACTGACCTAGAATTTTAAACCCAAATACACCTCAACAATAAAACGAGAATAGAAATGATTTTAGAAAAAAAGAAGCTGAGAGAAACTACCGCCAGCAGAAGCATACCAAGGAAATATTAAAAGTTTCTCTCTAAGAAGAACAATGGTCAGGAAGGAGCCTGGAGACATTTTACTAATATCTTCTAACTCACTGGCGATGAGTTATTTTATATATACATTTATTTTTACACACACATGTACACACAAATCCCACTTTGAGCTTAGAAAGTAAACCATTCTGGGAAGTTTGATGATCCAGGTGGCTTAGAGGTAACTAGATTTATAGCAAGGCTACTGCTCATTACTTTGTGATTTACCTGTTAAAAGATAACAGGTAAGAAAACAAAGATAACAGGTAAATCACTGATCAGTTATTAGCTGATCTGTGAGCCTGGGGGGACAAAAAGAGAACTTCTTTTTCCAGCCTTTACTGAAAGGGCATTTTAATGAAATACTGTGGCTGTTCCTCAAGGGTTGGAGAAATGTGTTCATTTAAAGCATTTAGGCAACTAAAACTATTCCAAGGTGAATGAAGATCCGCTCATTCCCTGAACACTTTTCATTGACTACCAACTATAAGTGGAATTTCTTTTTGGTCATGTAGAGGCCTTAATTCATAACCATAAAATAATCTCTGTTTTTATGGAGCTTTATGTGTTTTTGGGGGGATGCACACAAATAAATAAAATGTTTTATGTCTGATTGATAAGTGATATAAAGAGATGAGCTGCAACAAGAGATTAGAAGATGTCGGCATGAGAGTGGACCTGAGATTTAATTAGGATGTTTGGAGAAGTCCTCACTGAAATGTGACATGTGTCATAAAGTTAAAGGAAAATAGAGAACAGACCATGGAAACAGAAGGGACAGGGTGCAGGGGAATCCAGTCCCAGGCAGGAGAAGCGAGTCCAGAGGCTCTACAGCGATAGTGCACGTGAGGTGCACGTGAGGTGCCCCTGTGGCGCAGGTCAATGCGTGATGGGAAGTAGAGCGCACTGAGTTCCGAGAGGTACTTGGGGGGAGGTTGGGGTGCTGATGTACACACAGGGCCTTGTGAGCCATCAAGGTTTGTTTTCTACTCTGTCAGAAGTGGGAAGAACAAAAGAGTGAAAAAATGTGCAAGCTAGCGAGCAGCGGGGATACAAAAGGGCCTCTGTACAATGGTGGAGAAGCCTCAGTGGAGCCAGGGAAGCGTTCTAAGGGAAGGGGAAGGGGAAGGGGAAGAATGAAGTTCATCAATGGAATTGCTACCATTGACCATGTGTACGTATGAGAATATACCAACGTCAGTCTCAGTACTCTGCACTGGGGGGAGGGGGATGTGTGGGGGAACACCAAGAGTTGTGTGCATGTATGTTACTGTCAAATTGATGTCCATTGTGGTGTGCGACTATAATGCACCAATAAAAGCACATAAAAAATAAAATTTGTTAGAAGGAAAAAACAAATGTTTCATTTTCATTTCAATGGGACGATTCCTGGTCCCCAGAGGATAGATGGAGGCAGTGGAGACCACAGGCAAGCAGCGATGGCAGCCACTGGGAAACCACGGCCGTGTCCTCAGCCAGGCAGGTGACTCCGGACGTGGGGATGAGTCATGACTTGTGTGAATGTATTTTGGAGGTGGAGCCGGCAGGATTTGCAGGTGTTTTGGAATCAGGATGACTTCCAAGAGTTTTGGTCTGAAACCACTAGAAGGAGGAGGACTCTGTTCAATCGAGGATGGTGTTAGAAAGAGCAGGTCTGGGGGCATTTTTAATATGTTTACATTCGTACTATACATAGCAAGGAAAGTTGCTTGTAATAATTGTTCGTGCAGAATGTTAAAGATGATCACTGGATTATTTATAAGAAAGGATTTATCATTGTCACTCCTATCAATTCTTTTAATTTTTTTTTATGGTACTGGGGATTGAACCTAGGGGCATTCTACCTCCAACATACACCTCTAGCCCTATTTTTATTCTTTATTTTGAAACAAGGTCTCACTAAATTTCAGAGGACCTCACAAGTTGCTGAGGCTGGCCGCAAACCTGCAATCCTCCTGTCTCAGCCTCCCAAGTACTGGGATTACAAGTGTGTGCCACCACGCCCGTCCTCTAGCAATTCTTTTAAACCAAACTTACTAAGCAATGAATCTTTCATTTCCTTACTAGACAATGAGCTTCAGTTTTCTAATTGGTAAGAAATAAATGCTTCTGTTAAAAAAAACAAAAGGAGAAAATGCATTGGAAGCGGGCAGGTAGTAGGCTTGCTTCAAACCCTCTCCTTTGTAGCTCTGTAACATTTAAGGTGGCTACTTCTTATGACTTATTGCTCAGTTCATCATGTCCTAGAGGAACACAATACAAACTTAGGTTTCATGTTTACAGAAGGGCTGGACGTAAAACAATAAGAATAAAGAGAAGAAAGAAAAGAGAATGCTGAGTAGATGCGGCCAGAGTTCTGCAAGATGTTCCTAGCTCAGGTGTTGTTACTATGAATGATGGAAAATAGGTTCCCATAATTCGGACTGTAATGGATCCAACAGTGACAGAAAAATGATTTTCAAATGAGATATTGACAAATACAATATGTAACCAGTATAGCATAATTATATTACAAACTATTGGAGTGCATAATATGCACCAGGCTTTGTGCTAAGCACTTTTACAGATTCTTTTCATGGATTCTTTACAAAAGACCTATTTTCCTCCAGTTTTATAAACTGAAAGAAAAAACGGGGAGAGGCTACATAGTGCATAACGCAGCTAGTAAGTGCTAGAATGGGGATTTAAAGCGATGTTAAGTCCATGGCCCATTAAAATACAGTGTGTTAAAAACAGAAGGGAAAATCCTGCATAAAAATTCTAAAGAGAGCAATTTAACAGGGATGATGAATAATGGCAATGCAGGGGACCCCCATGTTTCACTTCATTTTTTGATGCATTTTAAAATGTGTTCAACAACGAGCGCTTTTCAGTTTAATAACCAGAAAAAAAAAGGATGAAAAGTCAAATCTGATAACCAAATATTACGATTAACCAGCTAGCCTTCTGAGTTATTACCTTAAGCCTTCTGGCAAATCATAGCACGATTATTTGGGCATGTTCTGAACAGAAGCAGCACATTCTTTGGAATTTCTCAGTGTTCCCCAGCTGTTCAAATGTCCCCTCCTCAAGGCCTTGCCTGCTTCGATTTGCTCAGTAACCTCCATGGCTTTGGCTTCTTTTGGAGTATTTAGGCCTTTTCTTCTTCCTCAGATCCCTTTCACCTTCCTTGCTCAATCCTTCCATTTCTTTCAGGAATATCGTTCTCTCATAAGAGAACTTTCACGCCACATGGAACCTGGTCTTTTTTTTTTTTTAGTATATGATATTTTCATTTTTTTATTTTTTAACCTGCTTTTATTGGTGCATTGGAGTCTCACATCACAATGAATATCTATTTGATGTTAACATACATGCACACAGCTCTTAGTGTCCCCCCCGCCTCCCCCCAATCATATGAGAATGATGTTGGTATATTCTCACATGTACATATTGTTTATGATAGTAATTCCACGGATTCACTTCTTTCTTGCCCTTCCCCTTCCCTTGTACCTCTTCCCTTGCCCCACTGAGGGTTCTCCATTATCAACCGAGTCCCTTGTGTGTCCCCACTACTCCCTAGGTTGCACATATTAATGAAAACATATGTCCCTTTTTTTCTGATTGACTGATCTCGCTTAACATAATGTTCTCCAGATCCTGGTCTTTATTTCATCGCTCTGCTCCTCTCTCATTTTTTATACAAAGAACCCTCTTGGCCATTGCTCTATTTCCTGTCTGTTCACCCATGATAGCATTTTTCTAAGCCTAAATATTTTCCTGCATTCTAGAAACAGTCTTTACCACCTGCTAAAACAAAATAAATGGTAATAAAGTGTTTTCTTGCTAGATCAGCTCTCTGTTTTTAAAAACAGTTAACCCCACTCATCTTGTGAACAAAACAAACCCTTCACACAGGGTAATCTCTCGAGCTGGGTGGTTCCAAACTGAAATGCAAACTATGTGACATTTGTTTTATTGAATCAAGTATTGCTCTGACTGTACATTTAGAAATATGGGCACATTTCTTGTCTAAAATAGATGTACATATCTCGTCCATCCCTGTGTTAGTAGAAGCCCTGAGTACCATCCTGCTGAGGCTCAATCGCACGCTAATATTGGATTGCGTCAGCTCTTTCCTCTCTAAGCAAATGTTTTGACAAGACTTGGAAAACTCTGGTAAAGGCCAGGCAGGGAATTGTATTGCCGGGTTCAGCCTGTTAGATCCTTCGTTCCCTATGATTATGTCGACACCTGTGTCCTTCAGATTTTACCAACCTATTCCTAATTCTTCCGCCTGAATTTGCACATGGTAAATCTGACCCCTGTTCTGCACAAGAGAGCAGCTCTTACGTTCTCTGTTTGCCTTCTCTCTTCAAAAGCTTTTCTTGTTTGTTTCTACCTTTGAAGCAATCTTAAAAATAAGCAAAATAACAGCAACAACAGCAAAACACTACAATGAAAAAATTTTGCTTAAACCCAATACCTTATATCTCCTTGTAATTTTGAGTCTGCTTTCAGGGCAAATACAAATTAAAAGTATGATGCTTAATTCGCCCTGTTAAAAATAGTCGGTGGTGGTGGTGCACATGTGTAACCCCCATACTTGGGAGGCTGAGACAGGAGGATCGCAGGTTGCAGATCAGCCTCAGCAACTTAGTGAGGCTCTCAGCAATCTAGGGAGAACTTGTTTCAAAATAAAAAATAAAAGGAGCTGGGGGTGTAGCTCTCGGTGGCCCTAGGTTCAATCCCCAGGACCTACAAAAATAAAAACATAAAGGAAGAGACTTCCCTTCCCTTCCTTTTCCTCAATGCATTTGCTTTAGAAAACTGTCCTCTGCTTCTTTGAAATGTAAGTAAATCTTTTCAAATGCATAAGCAGCCCAGGAATCTTCCCTCAAAGACCTGGGAGTCCTGTGTTTAAAGTGAAAGGGCCAAAGAAGATAAAGCCCTGATCTCCCTGTTTTCTAGGATGACCAGAGCATCACTTCAGCTGGAACATCTCTCCAAAATGCAGACCTACCTCTGCCCATGAACGCAGGAGAAATGCATGATTTCACTTACAGGTAACTAGCAAAGGCAAGTGACTATCTTAATCACACTGTGACTCCAGGACAGACTGTGTAACTAATGGTGCAGTCAAGTCCCCTTCAGTGAGGACTGTGTATTGGTCAGATGAACAGAATTCACAGAATGAAGAAAGGAAGGGAGGGGGTAAAAAAAAAGATTTATTAGATTAGCTCACATGTAGTCCTGAGTTTCGACCGCACGTGAAAAGTCAGAGGAATCAGCAGCTGGTCGGGCGGTCTAAGAGCCGGAGCCCCAGGATTGAAGTAACCACCAATTCAGTCCAGTCCAAGATGTGAAGATAAGGAAGCTCCTCGGAGAAACGATGGTGAAGTTTCAGCTCGAAGAGCTGGAGACCGATGATCTCAGACGAGAGCAGAAGATCAAGAAGCTCTCCAAGGAAATGGCGAAGTTGGAGACTGACGATCTGAAACGAGAGCAGATGTGTTTTCCTCAGGAAGAGTCTCAGCTCTCTCTACACGGCTTTCTCCTTCTTTTTATCTAAGTCCTGCACCTATCAGAACCCTGCTGCCCACATTTAGGGCAGGACTTCCGGTTCAATCTGCTGTTACACAACCAAAGTCACATGATTTTAAGAGGGTCAAGTTGACAAACCAGACCAACTATCACAGACTGGTGCCTTCTGGTCCTGAGAACTTGGATATACCGGTGGGTGCTTGCTTGGCTGCATGACGGGGAAGGTTTCTTTTGGTCTTGGCGATCTCTTTAGTGGAGTGCCTGTGATGCACACCACATTTCTGTTTAATACTTATTCACTCATAAAACTGTCTTCTTTTTTTTCTACTTGTGTGGAGAGGATTTTGTTTTTGTTTGTTTGTTTGTTTGTTTGTTTGAGGTGGCAGCAGATTTTGTTTTTAAATATGGTTCCAGTACTTGGAAGGCTGAGACAGGTTCACAGCCAGCCTCAGAAACTAAGCGAGGCCCTCTGCAACTTAGTGAGACCCTGTTTCAAAAAAATAAAAAATAAAAATAAATAAATAAATAAATAAAATAGGGCTGGGGATGTAGTTCAGAGGTAGAATGCCCTGGGTTCAATCCTCAGGACCAAAATATAATATACATAATATATATAATATATTATATATGCTATATATAATATATATGAAATATGATATATAATATATAATATATAATGTATAATATATAATATGTGCATGTGTGTGTGTGTGTGTGTGTGTGTGTGTGTGTGTGTGTGTATTTCCCCACACTGCCACATGGGATCTTAAATGTCTCTATTTAATTGAATGGATATATAATTTTGTTTAAAAGTATGATCATACATTCAAAGTCCATTACTTGTGATTGGATGCAGAGGGAAGGAAAGCATTTTCAAATTACTTTTAAAAATAACTTGATGACACATATTGGGAGTATTTTAGAATTAGCTGATATTATTACAGATCTGTTAGTGATTATCTCTGCCAACTCACTGAAGATACAAAAAAGACCTGAAGACTGTATATAGAAATGTGAATATATCTGTGTGTGTGTATACATACATGTATATATATTTCAAGTTTTAAAATAAGTTTGCAAGTTATATATGTTTACAAGATGTATATTATACTATAATATTAAATTTCCTGATATTCTAGAATAAAACAGCAGATAATTTTATTTTCAAGGGACTTGGAAAGGATATGTTTTGAAGGAAAAATAATCAAACCAATAGTGTACTTAACAGAGTGTGAATCCACACAGCAAGGGCATAAGCGACATAAAGTAGATTTACTTATCTACCTTTAGAATCAACAGAGTTGAGAACAAGACTCATCTTCATTGCTCAGTGGACTTGCACCCAACAAGCAGACTCTTTTGAGGTCATTTAGGATTCAATCAGGGACTTGAAAGTCTGAATGAGTATGCATGATCATTAACTTTGCACAGAAAAAAAAATAAAATAAAATGGTAGAAGTCTTTCTTTATTCATTCAATGTCTCTCCATTGGTCATGGACTCCATGACAGGCACTGAAATAGATACCAGGAATTGAGGAAAGATATGCCAGCTATTCAAATAAAGTTTAATAACAATTGTGAGAGATGATAAATTGATAGGACAAATACATGATAAATGCAGGGTAAAATGCAGGATAAAAAGGATGAAGAAGTATGTGTTCTGTGGGGGATTGTGATGGAGAGCATATATATTCTGGGGAGCAAGAAAAGCTTCCCTTAGCAAGTCACAGGTGAAGGCACATTTGGAAAAGAACAAGGGCACCAGGAGAGGAGAGCAGGAAATAGGGACGCCAGGCAGAGACAACCTCAAGTGTCAAAGCTCTCCACCAGGACTTAGCTCCATATGTTTGAAGACATTCAAAGGATGGTGTGACTGGATGCTATGGAGGGACATGTATCTTTCTTGGTGGAAAGAGCAAGTGCATTTTCTTGTCTAGCCTTTAAATTTGCAGCTATTCTTCTCACAATTTCTATTTTTGCTATAACCAACTCTTGTGATTTTATAGAATGCCAAAATTTTATGTACATAGCTTTTTTCAAATACTTTTTTCATCCTATATTTTATTTCATCTTTCTTCCATTTTTGTGGATTGATATTGCCAGATGTCTATTTCTAAAATATTTTTAAATTTTAAGTTTTAATGTTAATCTCTACTTTTGTTCTCTATAGATTGTTGCTGTCATTGCTTATAATTTCCTTCTTAATTCTCTGTATTTGTTGTTTTGCTTTTTTTTAAAGTTCTCAGTTAAAAGTGAACTTTCTTCATTTATTTTGAATAGTTCTTGCTCTTCATAATTGCGTAAAATTTTAATTTAGGTAAATTGTGCTATATTTCACTGTTGTTTAGTTTTAATATTTGAAAACTTTCCTTATGCAGCAATTTCCCTCTTTTAAACCTAAGATTATTTCATTTATAGATTAATAGACAACTAAAAAGCTATTCTTTTCTTTTTAATGGTTTCTAAACTTATTGCTTCCTATCCAGAACTCATAATTTGTACAAGGCTGATATTTTGGATTCATCGAGGTCTCTTTTGTGGCTCAGGATAGATTAGTTTTTTCATTAATATGATACACATACTGATAAAGACTGTATATTTTATTATGTTGAATATAGATTTTCATGGACATATTTGTTTGCATTTAAATGAGTGTTTCAGAACTTTTTTCTTCTTTGGTCATTTTTGTCAGAGAGAAATGCCCGATTTTTCATTGACTTCTTAAAATACAGATAATGTATACTTGCGGGCATTAGTAAGGATGTGGTGAACCAGGACTCCCCTGCTCTGCTGGTGGGCTGTAATGTGGTGTGTCTGTTTGTGAGAGCAACATGGCAACCTAAGCATGCCCATCCTCTCGGCCCCAGCAGACATGCTCTGCTATGTTCCTTGCCTGGTGCAGGACATGATGCATCCTACACATTCAGCAAATGTTTGCAAAGTGAGTAAGAAAACCAAGGAAGAGTCAATGAGTGACCTGTTATCCTTACAGCATTAAAATACACGGTATTGCATTCCATAGACATTGGTTACAGGCCACAAACCAGATATATACACACCAGTGTGGGTAGATATTACAAAGGATTGAATAACAACTGAAAGAAAAGGACACAATTCTGTAATTCAGTGACATTCAATTGAACCAAAATAAAGACACATGTAACAATACCATATGTAGGTATATTTTATGCAAATACTTAACAAATTCAATGGTAGAGTTCAAAACCATGAAAGTGGTTTTCTGGAAAAATAGTGGAAAGGAATAAAAAAAAATAGGGAAAGGCCTTGCATGGACTAGTGTTTTGCATGAGGAACTTAATGCTTTGCATTTCAATTACAGTCAAATCAAATCAATCAAATGAATATAAAAGAAAATGGCTTAAAGTGGAATCTAAAATATAAACATCACCTAATTATTCAGAATCTAAAAGACTAAAAGATTTTTTAAAATTTTGTTTCAGAGGCAAAGTGGCCATTAGCCTGAACTAAAATATTACCCTGTGTAGACACTAGATGAGAAGAAATCAGTAGAGGAAGTAGAAAGACCAGATAGATTGCCACAGGCTTGGCTAACATGATGACCCTTTGGATCACGTGTTGTTTGGGGAGATTCTGAAAGAAGTTGCTTTGACTCCTGTTTAGATGTAACTCTGGTAATTAGCACAATTAATTTTGTTGAATAGCTGAACTGGAAAATATTAGATGAAGGTCTCTAAAATTTTTATGGCTGATAGAAAAGTCAGAAATATTTGTTTTATATAATTTAATCGGGTCAGGTGAAAACACTTATTTTTCAGTCTAAGTGTACAATTTTAAAAGCACCGACAATTCCTACAACAACAAATCTATTCCGTAAAATAAGTGAAAATGTGAGATTAGCCAGTCACAGAAAGGGAAAGGTCATCTGTTCTCTCATATGCTGAGGCTACTGGGGAGGGAGGTGGTCCCGGGGAGAGTGGTGGTAGGGAGAGGGAGAATTAACAAAGGAGACACTTCCATTGACGTTATGTACATAGGTGAGAATACCAATGCCACTCTCAATATTATGTATGGGGAAGGGGAGGGAGGGTGGGGCTGGGGAAAGCTCACCAAGTGCTGTGTCACTATAACTCTGAACTACATTATGATGTGAGACTACAATATACCAATAAAAGTACATAAAAATAAAAAATAAAAATAAAAAATAAAAAATAAAGAATAGAAAAAATAAGTGAAAACAACTATATTTTATAAGCTTTTGTGGCTTTCAGATGTTTTGTAATGCGGATTCAATTACTAAAAATTAAACAAGGAGAATATATGGAATAGTCTAGGAAGAGTTTATAATTAACATTTAATGTTATAGGAAGCTTTCCCTTCTTTTAAGAGACATATAAAGAGAAACATCAGCTTAAAATTGACCATATCCAGATCATTTGATCCTTTTATTCTTTATGCTACTAATCTTGATAGACTATAAATGTTCTCCAGTATCCCCTGTTCTTCATATTATTGAAGAGGATAATGATTAGCCAAAATAAATTCAAAGTACTGACATATTCTGACATTTCCTTCTGTGGTTTTTCACAATGACATATATTCTTTAAATTTTGATCAAGCATGGATCTAGATCTTTGGTATAAGTAAATATATGGCTCCTGGCAATAATTATTCAGATGAGGAATTATTATCTTGGACATTTTTATTTGTGGTCCAAATTATAAATAATTACTAGATCTGGATACACAGCTCTTGAATTCAAGGAATGACCTAAGTAGAGATATAAATTTGGGAGACATTAATGTTTAGATAGCATTTTAAGTAGATGTATAGTTAGTTCTCTCAATAGATCTTTAAATAAATAGGTTGCTTAGGAAGAAGAGCAAAAGATATTAAAAAGAATGGCATGATTTGGGAGAACCAAGAATAAAACTCTGAAGAAATCTAGACTCTAGTGCTCAGGTAGAAAAATATGATCTTCCAAAGGAGATATTAATGAGAAAAATGCAATTTGTGCTAACTTATTTGGGTATCAACATGCCTAAAGTGGTTTAAACAGATGATAACCCAAGTAAAACGAAGACGGACACGGCTTCATCAGGTTTAGCATCTTGGCCATTACAGTAGAGGCAGCATTCAGGTTAGAATATGGTGACAAGCTAATGGGATGCGAGCATGTAGAGTATATATGTTTAAGTGGTTTTTTTTTCACAATTTCTCTCTAGAAAGGAGAGGAGATTTGATGGTGATGTGCCATGGTGATGCTACAAGGTCAGTGGACTGACTGGTCGAGAAGGAAAACTTGAAGGAAAATAAGAAAAGTCATCCTCCAATGGTCCAAGAGATATACTTCTCCTGTACTAGGAAAGATGGAGGGAGGAGAAGGTGAGTGAAAATAGGTTTGCAGATGCTGTAGCAGGCCACGGAGGGAGATCAGGTGATGGTTTATACATCTTCAGGGAGGCAAACACCAGTTAATATGAGGGGCGACACACACTTCTAGAAGTTTCCAGAACAATAAATCCTTCTTGGATTTGCAGTTTGAAGAACATCTGGGTTTTCTCTTTGTACAGAGCAATATCCTTTCATTGTTTGTGAACCAGATTCAGACTAAGTGGTTCTGTTTTTTGTCACTCTAGTTCTTTCCATTGAGGGGACTGAGCTGTTTGTGGATTAATGGTGTGCCTGCTTGTTCTCTTTCCACTTCACACTTATCAAACAATGGTCTTGCCTTGTAACTGAATCATCTGGGTGTCCATGTCATGTATGTCTGTATCAGGGAAACACTAGAAAACACACAGCACCACCCGGTCTAAACTTTGATAGCGACTCACAGGATTGCTGTGAACGTAGGACTGCCCTGTTCCCATGGAAACCAGAAGAGGTCCAGGATCAGATCATGATGGAAACCTACTTGCTTTCATACTTTAGTTTTAAAATACTATGACACATGATTTCTTAACCCAAAGTCACTGTGAGTTGTAAATGAGCTCTAGGGCTTCATGGACCCTCAAATTTTATGAAAATTGCATGTAAATACATTTATTTTAGGGAAAAAGTTATTTATATATGCTTAATTATATTTTCAAATTATGTTGACCCCAAATCACAGAGAACCAAATTTTTTCCAATTATTTTTCCTAATAAATTTAAAAATGGAATTTAACAAAAATTAAGCTTGGAATTTACATTCTTAGGGAAAAACGACATATGGAATTAATTGCCTGGAATCAACATGGACAGATTTTAAATCTTCAGTCAAAATTCTTTTAAGATGGCATAACTCATTGTTCAGACTTCTAATATTTTTTATTACTCTAAATTTCAACAGTCATTCAACAAACCTTTATAGAGTACCTTCTCTTATAAGAATTAGGTGTTGGGGAGATGACAATAAGAAAAGAATCCTTGCCATTGAAAATCATCTTCTTATTCCTAGAATTTTAAAGGGACCATATTGGAATGATATCAGGTGTTTATCCAGATGCCAGCAGGCTGTCTGTGAGATCAGTTATTACAGAATTGAACTGAGTTATTGAAACCACAGTTGTAATTCTTCCCTTTAAGTCACTCACCATGTATGATATAAGCAAGTATAAATAGCTGAAGATACCATATCCCAAATAATATTTTAGTACTCAAAAGAATGCCAATAGATTAGCTTTAAAATCCTGCCTGCATTTGGAACCAGATAAAAAACTCAAAATTTCTGTCCAGTACAAACAATTTTCAAAGTAAACCATTTGCCTTTAAATAAATGAAGTATTTGGTACACTCTTATTTATGAAATTGTTTCTGAGAAATCATTGCAATGCTCAGACTAAAGTTAGATTTTAACAATATTGAAAGGAATTTCCCTGAAACATTTATCATATTGAATACTTTAGCAATGGCATATGAGCAGCACAGTGGAAACCAGTGTAACTGAAATTTAAAATTAAGCACTATCTCACACATGTAGCTTCAAATCCTTATGCCTTACTTCACCAGGAAGAGAAAAATAAGAGTTGACAATTACACTATTGTAGTAGGGTAGAGAAATTCTAATAGAACAAAACAGAAAGAACTGCTTTCTAGGACTTGATTTCGACACTTTTATGTCCATTCCTGTTTCCTTTCCCATATGTAGAATGTAGTCATTGTGGTTAAGACTATCTTCATTTGTGATTTGATTTGCTGAGACTGTAATAATTTCTACTTAATTAGGAGAAACCAGAAAGCCAAAAGAGTTATTAGGAAAATAAAGTCATGGAAATTGACTTAGGATAATGTGATCAATTAGATATTGTTAAGAAAATATGTTCCCTCCCTACCATGGACAGCATGTACTTCCATGTTTGTTCTTGTTGGATTTGGATATATGGCCTCCTCTGGCCAATACAATATTAGATGACTTAACTAAGCAGAGACATGCAGTATGCCAACATTTGAGATCTGGCATCTCTGGTATTGCTATGAGAAGAGCTTAATTTGGGCTGACTTGTTTGTCTCAGGAAGAAGATGTGAAGCACATGTAATGGAGCCAAACCACAGAGCCAAATCCAATCTAGACCAGCCAAGCCCAAGCCAATCCCATACCTATAAGAAGGATAAAAAATGCTTGTTGTGCACTGCTAAGATTTTATAGCTATTTGTTGTGCATCATTATTATGGTACAACAAATACAATAAGCAAAGAAGGACTTGTGTGGGTAGTAATATCCGAAAAGAGGAGCTTAGGGAGTACAGAAAAGACCAATTATTTTGTAAATATTTTTTTCTAAATAAGCAAGAAAGTTCTCTGGTTCAGCCTAATTGAACAAGTAGGAGGTAAGAGATCAAATTTCCAAATGTTAATGGGAATTATAATCACCTGGGAATATTTGAATAACATGTACACGCTCAGATCTCTGGTTTCTGGATTCTGATTAAATAAACCGAGATGGAGCTCCGAAATCTGATTGTGAAAATAACTCCAAGTAAAACTGAGGAAAGTAACACGGAGGTTATCAACGAATATGCACATGAAATTTAAACCCTAAATCCTTTCTATAAAGATGTGACTTTACTTGCACTGTTCCCATATGGACTTGGTGTGAATACGATATTCTCTTTGAGAAATCTGATATCCTTGTTCTACCCAGATTCATCATGACCGACAAGCAACTACTATATGAGGCTATGAGATATAAACCATGACAGATAAAAAGGGAACCATAAAAAAATCAAGTTTGCGTTCCAAGAAGTAAATATTCAGTGAGGAATATGAGAATGTGGGTGGGTGAAAAATGTACGGATAGAAGGAAAGGACAATAATAGAAGGTAATCCTGATGGAAGAAAACTTCATGTGCACTGAATAACTGTATACGACTTATTTTTAACAAATATTTTCTAATTTCTAAAGTGTATTAGTAATAACACTTGTAGAAATAGAAAACATATATACTGGTTATAGTTTATATGTGTGATGTCTTTTTTTTTGGTGGTGGTTCTGGGGATTGAACCCATAAGTATTGTACTTCTGAGATACACCCCCAGACCTGTTTTATTATTTTTATTTAGGAACAGGGTCTCACTAAGTTGCTGAAGGCCTCACTAAGTTGCTGAGGCTGGCTTTGAACCTGTGATCCTCCTCTCTCAAGCCTCCCAAGTACTAGGATTACAAGCATGCACCACCACACCAAACTTGTGTTGTTTTTATTTATTAATTTATTTTATACTTTTGTTGGTGCATTATAGTCTCACATCATAATGTAGTTAAGAGTGATAGTGACATATATGCACACAGCACTCAGTGAGCTTTCCCCAGCTCCCTCCCCACCCTCCCTTTCCCATACAAGATATTGAGATTGTCATTGGTATTCTCACAAATATACAAAATGTCAGTAGAAGTGTTTCCTTCATTAGTTCTCCCTCTCCCCTGCCCTCTCCAAAACGACCTCCCTCATCCACTGGAGTTTCTGCTCCATTATCTAAAGTCCCTCTCATCCCAATTACTCCCTAGCTTCCTCATTATGAGAGAAAACATGACCTTTAACTTTCTGTGACTGGCTAGTCTTACTGAACATAATATTCTCCAGGTTCATCCATTTTCTTATAAATTTTGTTCTTCTTTATTGCTAAGTAGAATTCCACTGTGTATTTATTCCACAATTTTGTTATCCCTTCATCTGTTGATGAAAACTTGGGTTGGTTCTATAATTGGGCTATTGTGAATTGTACTACTATAAACATGGATATGCATGTATCACTATAATATTCTGATTTCAGTCCCTTTGGAAAGATACCCAGGAGTGGTGTAGCTAGATCATATGGTGGACCCATTCCCAGTTTTCTGAGGAATCTCCACAATGATCTCCATAGTGGCTGCACTAATTCACAATCCCACCAACAGTGTAGAAGAGTTCCTATCTCCCTACATCCTCACCAGCATTTATTGTTGTTTGAATGCTTCTTTATTGCCATTCTAATTTGGGGGTTAGATGGAAACTCAGTGTCATTTTATTTTGCATCTCCGTGATTGTGAATTATGTTGAACATTTTTTCATGTATGTTCTTGGCCATTTTTATTTCTTCTTTTGTGAAATGTCTGTTTAGTTCAATTCCCCATTTCTTGATTGGGCTATTAGTTTTATTTTTAGTGTTGTCTTTTAAGTAATTTGTATATTCTGGATATCAGTTCTCTATCAGAGGAATAGCTGGCAAAGATTTTTTCCCATTCTGTAGGCCCTCTCTTTAGACTCTTGATGGTATCCTCTGATGAAAAGAAACCTTTTAATGTCATCCCATTTATTAATTCTTGTTTTAATTTCCTGAGTCTTGCTGAGGAAATTTCTACCAGTGCCTTTATGTTAGAGTATTGGCCCTATGACCTCCTCTAGTAATTTCAATGTTTCTGGTCTAATTTCCAGGTCTTTGATCCATCTTGAGTTGACTATTCTGCAGAGTAAGAGGTAGGGATTTAATTTCATTTTTCTAAAAATGGATAACCAGTTTTCTCAACACCATTTGTTGAAAAGGCTGTCTTTTCTCCAATGTATGTCTTTGGAATCTATGTGGATGGATTTGTGTGTGGATTTGTTTCTATATCTTCTATTCTGCTCCATTGGTCTATGTATCTGTTTTGTGCCAATAACCTGTTGTTTTTATTGCTATAGCTCTGTGGTGTGATTTGAAGTCAGGAATTCTGATGCCTGATGCCTGGTTCTTATTGCTGAGAATGGCTTTAGCAATTCTGGGTCTTTTGTTTTTCCATATGAAATTTAGGACTGATTTTTCTAGGTCTGTGAAGATATGGATTTCATTGACTGTAGATTACTTTTGGTAGAATGGTTATTTTGATAATATTTATTCTGCCTATTAAAGAGCATGGGATATCTTACCGTCTTCTAAGATCTTCTTCAATTACTTTCTTTAGTGTTTTATAATTTTCATTGTAGAGGTCTTTGTATTCATTAGTCAGATTTATACCAAGATATTTTATTGCTTTCGAGGTTATTGTGAATGGGATTGTTTTCTAGATATCTTTTTCAGTGGATTCATGGTTGATATATAGAAAAATTACTTTTTTCTTAGATTGATGTATCTCGCTACTTTGATGAATTTGTTGATCAGTTCTAGGAGTCTTTTGGTTGAGTTTTGGGAGTGTTCTATGTATAGGATCATGTCATTTGCAAATAGAGGTAATTTCAGTTCCTCTCTTCCTATTTGTATTCCTTTGATTCCCTTCTCTCTCTTTCCTCATAGCTCTGTCTAGAGTCTCAAGTACTATATTAAAAAGGAACAGTGATAGTGGGCATCCTTGACTTATTCCTGATTTTAAAGGGAATTTTCATAGTTTTCCCCACTCAATATGATGTTGGCTTTGGTTTTACTATATAATACCTTTATGATATTTAGGTAAGTTCCTTCTATTCTGGTTTTCTGTAGTGTTTTTAACATGAATGGGTGTTGAATTTTGTCAAATTCTTTTTCAGCATCTATTGAGATGATCATGTGATTCTTGTCCTTAGTTCTATTTATGTCATGAATGACATGTATTGATTTGTGTATGTTGAATGAGCCTTCCATCCCTGGAATGAAACCAGCTTGGTCATGGTGTGGAATTTTCTTGATATGATTTTGAATGCTTATCACTAGAATTTTGTTTAGAACTTTTACATCTATGTTCATCAAGGACATTGTTCTCTAATTTTCTTTTCTTGAGTGATCTTTATTCTTTTCCTGAGGAATCTTTATTCGATTTTGGTAATAAGGTGATACTAGCCTCATAGAAGGGTTTTAGAAGGTTTCCATCTCTTTATATTTCACAGAATAATTTGTGACATATTGAGTTTAGTTATTCTATGAAGATTTTGTAGAATTCAGCTGGGAATACATCTGAATCTGGATTTTTATTTGATGGAAAGCATTTTATTGCCATTTCTCTCTCTTTGCCGGCTATTTGTTAATGTAGGTTTTCTATATCCTCTTGATTCAATTTAAGTAGGTTGCATGTATCTAGAAATCTGTCAATTTCTTCTATGTTTTCCAGTTTAGTGGAGTATACAGTTTCAAAATAGTTTCTGATGATTCTCTGGAATTTCACACTGTCTGTGGTGATATGTCCTTTTTCAGTTCTTATTTTAATAATTTGGATCAATTCTCTCTTTTAGCTAAGAATTTATCAATCTTGTCAATCTTTTCAAAGAACCAGATTTTTGTTTTGTTTATCTTTTGTATTTTTTGTTGTCATTGTTCTCTATTTCATTGATTTCTGCTCTGATTTTAACTATTTCCTGCCTTCTATTGGTTGTGGGATTAGTCTGTTTATGTTTTTCAAGGGCTTTGAGGTATGCCATTAGGTTATTTAGTGACTTTCTGTTTTTCTTATATGGGCACTCAGTGCTATAATTTTATCTCTTATAACCGCCTTCAAAGTGTCCCACAGATTTTGGTATGTTGTGTCCCTATTTTCATCATTTAATTCTAGGAACTCTTTATTTCTCCCCTAATTTCTTCTATGATCCAATCCTTATTCAAATGTTTATCATTCAATCTCCATGTATTTATGTAATTGCTTTTTGTCTTACTGGTTTTTTTTATTTCTACTTACATTCCATTATGATCTGAAAAGATCCAAGGAATTACATTACATTTTTTTAATTTACTGGTACTTGCTTTGTGACCCAGAATATGATCTATTTTGGAAAAGCAACTGAGAAGAATGCATATGCAGACGTTGTTGGCTGGAATATTCTGTCTATGTCTATTAGGTTCATTTAGTTTATAGTGTTCCTTATGTCTGAAGAGTCTTTACTCATCTTTTGTCTGCAAGATCAATCTAGTGGTGTGTAAGGTGTGTTGAAATCTCCCAATATTATTGCAATGGGGTCTTTCTGAGTCCTGATGTCCTGACGAGTTTGTTTTACAAATGTAGGTGCACCCACATTTGGGGCATAAATGCTTACTATCATAATATCTTTTTGTTGGATTGTCCCTTTTATTAGTGGGAATTAACACACTTTGTCTCTTCTGATAATTTTGGCTTAAAGTCTCCCTTGTTGGATATGAGAGTTGCTACTTCTGCTTATTTTGGTCTCCCTTTGCATGGAATATCTTTTTCCATTCTTTCAAAGTTTGACTTTGAATATCTTTGCCCATATGGTGAGTGTCTTGCAAGTAGCATTTATTTGGATTATGTTCTTTAATCCACACTGCCAATCTATGCCTTTTAATTGAGAAGTTAGGCTGTTGACTTTCAATATTATAATTGAAATATTTGACTCCACCTGGATTTATATTAGTTATATTTTCTGCTTGAAATAGTGTTATTTCTCCTTCATTTAGTTGGCCATCTGGTGTAATTCACCCCTTCTCTGGTTCTGATACTTATTTATTTTTCTTCTTTGTGTTTTATTTCTTTAAGTATTTTCTCTATTGCTAGCTTGATGGTCATGAATTCTTTTAGTTTCTTTTTATCTTGAATATTTTTAATTCTCTGTCAATTGTTAAAGATATCCTTGTTGGATATAGCAGTCTTGGTGGGAAGTTGTTTTCTTGCAGGGTCTGGAGTACATGATACCAGTCTCTACTGGCTTTCTTGATTTGGGTTGAGAAGTCCAGAGTGATTTTTATTATTTTGCTCATCAATGCCAGCTATTCTTTTGCTCTTCATGCATTTAAGATTCTTGTCTTAACTTCTAAGTTAGTCATTTTGATTATTATGTGGCATGGGGAAGTTCTTTGATCTTGTCTAATAAGGGTTCTGTATGTCTGCATGTGAATGTCCAACTCATTTTCTATTTTGGGGAAATTCTCTGATATTATTTCTCTGAAGATATTTCCAATACCCTTGCTTTGTGCTTCTAGACCTTCTTCAATGTCTATTATCCATAGGTTAGGTCATTTCACATGAACTCATATTTCTTTAATATTGTGGTCATATTGTTGTATTGTCTTTTCTATATTTTGACTGTATGGTCAGTTTTGAATGAGTTGTCTTCCAAGAGTGAGAATTTATTTTTCATGTGGTCTAGTCTGCCAGACATGGTTTCTATTGAGGTCTTTAATTCACTTATCATGTCCTTCCTTTCACTCAGAGCCTCATTCTTATTTTTACTTAGGACCTCAATTCCTCTATTCATATGTTCTTTCATATGAAATCTGTACAGGCTCTCTTATTTCATTTCTAAGGTCTTTGATCATATTGAAAATCAAAATTCTATGAACATGGGTATACATATATTACTGTTGTTTTCTAGTTTCAATCCCTTTGGTATGATACCAAGTAGTGGAATAGCCGGATCATATGGTGGATCCATTTCCAGTTTTCTGAGGAATCTCCACACTGATCTCCACAGTGGTTGACCTAGTTTGCAATCCCACCAACAGTGTAGAAGAGTCCCAATTTCCCCACATCCTCGCCAACATTTGTTGTTGTTTGACTTCTTAATGCTTGCCATTCTAATTGGGGTCAGATGAAATCTTAGAGTAGTGGCCAAATTATGGAACCAACCTAGATGTCCATCAACAGATGAATGGATTACAAAATTATGGGAAATACACACAATGGAATTCTACTCAGCAACAAAGAAGAACAAAATAACAGCATTTGCAAGAAAATGGAAAGATCTGGAGAGCATTATGTTAAGTGAGATTAGCCAATCACAAAAAATGAAGGGTCATATGTTTTCATTAATATGCACAACTTAGGGAGTAGTGGGGACACAAAAGGGACTCCAATGACAATGGAGAACCCTCAGTGGTGCAAGGGAAGGGGTACAAGGG